>VZUI01094629.1:0-11780 GCA_013401135.1 Cettia cetti
CTCCTCCCTGCAGGGATCTCTGCTGCTCAGGGGCCAGCCAGGCTCACTGCAGGGCTCAGACAATTCCAGCATCCCCTGGGGAGAGGCTGCAGCCAGGGGAGGAGCCCAGCATTCCTGCCTGGATCCAAGCTGGGATCAGAGCAGCAGCACAGCCTGTGTGCCCTGGATCCCAGAGGAGCCTGGGCCCATCCCAGCACCCCTGGGCCCTGCTGCAGGATCCTCTCTGCTGCACCAGAGCCACCCCTGGCACTGCAGGGGGATTTATTTGGGCTGCTCCAGCACCCTGACCCACAGGGTGCCAGGTCTTATTTCTGACTCTGCCAGGGTTTCTAGGATATTTTTTGTTTGTTTACTCAGTTTTTTTTTCCTCCTACTACATTTGTAATTTTAATATTCCTAGTAAAGAACTGTTATTCCTATTCCCAAATCTTTGTCTGAAAGCTTCCTTAATTGGAAAATTATAATAATTTCAAGGGAGGACTTTTACATTCTCCATTCCAAGGGAAACTCCACCTTTCCCTGGCAGACACCCATCTTTCCAAACCAAGACACATGGGCAGGGACACTTCCCACTGTCCCAGGCTACTCCAAGCCCTGTCCAGCTTGGCCTTGGACACTTCCAGGGATGGGACAGCCACAGCTTTCTGGGAAAATTCTACTCATCACCCTCCCAGGGAAGAATTTCTACTGACATCTGTTCCAGGCCTGCTCTGTGTCAGTGAGAACCCATCCCTCCTTGTCCCGCCTCTGCAGCTCCTGATGAGCCATAGCGTGGTGGCTGGCCCAGTGATGCTGCCATTATGAGTTATTTACTGTGCAAATAAATCAATGACATTCCAGGAAGAATTAGCATTAAGTAGAAAGCAGTGACCTTTCAGGCCTTGTTTTATATCTCTAAGATAATTATGCTTCTTTGTATTGTGTGCCTTCCCTTTTTTAAAGTGAAATGCTTCCTGCTGTTGTGGGGGTGAATTAGTACTTTGCCATATTTGTTAAGTAAAAAAAACACCAGTTAGTTTATTTTTATATAAAAATCTGTGAAGGTAATTGTGGGATTTCTTTGTGGGCAGCAATGACCTTTTGCTGAACCACTGTTGCAAACATCCACCTATCTAGTAGAGAATGTATTTTCATGCTCACAATTAGCAAACCAGCACACAGAGTAAACAGTTAAAACCTAAAACACAACAAGGAGCACAGGGTTAAAAAAAAAAAAAAAAAAAAAAAAACTTTAAAAAAATCCCTGTGATTTCTTCAGGCTGCAACATGCAATTTGCTTAAAAGCATTTAAAACGGTGGTATTACTTTTTTGGATTAGGTTGAGAATGGTCTCTCTGTGTGTATGAGGCTTTTTTTGAATAATTGGTGCTTTATTACTGGAAGAAATAGAATTAAAGATGATTAATATTTTTAAACAGGTGGTAAAACCATACTAATAAAAATAGTTTAAATTCCCTGGAAAACCTCCATCTCTTTTGTAAACATAAATCATTTCAGTTTGTCTTTCAACTCTGTGAGCTAAAAGGTTTACAATGTTATAAATATTTTGTGGAAATGATAATGTCAGAGCTGTTTAATGTTGGGATTTCACTTGTTTCTATCCTAAGAAAAAGAGACTAATACTACATCTTGGAGATGTGGGAGTGCAGGGCTGGGGAAGGGAGGACTTGTGAGAGAATCAGTAGTTTCAGATTTTAGGATGAAGAGCAGCAGTTGAAGGTATTTTACCTCCTAATCTCACCTGCTGGGCATTCTTTAGGAGTGAGTGAGCATTTGTTCTTCATGCTCTACACACGTGCACTGCAGTAATAGCCTGGCTCAAAAACTTCTCTAGATATCCCAAAAAAGTGCCAGATCAGCCTGGTGATCACAGCAGGATCCAGAACCAGATCCAGAGGTATTCTCTGGAAGCAGAGTCAGATATATTGCAATTAAATACGTGTATAATAACTTAGGGTTTAGAGGAAGGGAATTAGTGAGTTCTTAGTGTGCACGTAGACATCCTTTTAGTCAAGACACCTCCTGTGAATTAGCATAAGAATTATGCAGATAAGCTCTTTATCTCCGCTCCTGCTTAGTTCTTTGAAGTCCTTAGAAGTTTAGGAATTTAGCTAAAGGAAACTGAATAAGCAAGCAGCATTTTGTTTGTACAAGAGATTAACTTTGCTTAAATACAGGTATGGCTTCACATTGCTATCTACTGACAATCATTTTTCTGTGTGCCCATGTAAAATTAATTTTATATCTAAGATGAGTTTTACAATTCAGAGTGTGTTGCTGTGAGTTGAATTCAAATTAATTTCTTAAGGAATAAGGGCATTCTCATGATGAATTTGGAATAGTGTTACTCTTTGTGGGGCTCCTAGAGATGAGAAAAAAAAGGGCAGACTGCAGCAGACAAACTTTAGATGTACTTATGTACAATTAGATTTGGAGACAGGGAGGGAAATCAGATACCTGTGGGCCTGATATTTCTGAATCTGTAAGGTTTTCAGTCTGTCAGTGGCTGATTTTCTTCTCATGGGAATATTTCTTGGGAGAGTTTTCTTTCAAGGACAGTACCTGTAAATAATAACATTTCTAAGTAAACACTATTTTTCTCATAACAACTTCTCTCCCAGATGTTGTTTCTGTTATTTAACCAATGGAGAGAAGTGTCCATTCTATGGGCCAATAATGTGCCTTTTTAGCACAGCATGTTATAAAAAGGCTGGATTAATTGTAAATAAAGCCTTCTGATCTTTCTTCTACCTCTAACTGGAGTCAAGCTCTTCATTTTGTGTCCAACAGTGACAGATACCAACCAAGAAAGGAGAGTGGAAACCTAATTTCCACAAGAAGAAGAATTCTGAAATACTTCAGCGCCAACAGGATAATGTTGCCACTGTTCCCATATCTCTTAAGGTCCTTTTCCCCTGTGCCAGAAGGGTTTAGCAAAGCCATAATGGGAAGAGTTGGGTGGCAATCTGAAGAAGAATGATGTCCTAGTTTGGGCTGGGGTAGAGTTAATCTCATCTCAGCAGCTTGGGTTCAGTGTGAGGGTGATGCTGACAACATTCTGATGTCTTGTGTTTATCCAATCAGAACTTTTCTGTGTCTCATGTTCTGCCAGTAAGGAGGTACCAAAACAGGACGTGAGGGAGCAGAGCTGGGACAGGTGACCCAACCTGGCCAAAGGGATATTCCACACCTTAAAACCAGTGCCCAGTGCATAAACTGGGGAGTTACCCAGGAGTGGGACCACTCAGGGTTTGGGGACAGGGTCTGGCATTTGTCAAGGTGTGGTAAGCAATTGTTTGTTTTCCTTCTTCTTTGTATTATCCTTATTAATATTTACTATCATTATATTATTCTACTTTGTTTCAATTATTAAGCTGTTCTTATCTCAACCCACAAGTTTTTACTTTTGACAATCCCCCCATCCCTCTGGGGTGGAGTGAGGAGGGTGAGTGAGGAGCTCTGTGATGTTCAGTTGCCACCTGGGCTTAAACCGTGACAAATCTTACTCTGAGCTTGGCTTTGCCTGTTCTGCAGGCAAAGGATTCATCCAACAGGTAGAAGGTAGCTGCCTTAAAAAATCAAAAGCAAAGCTAACTTAATGCGATTCTGTTCTAGGAACACATATTTTCCACTGAACTAAATTTATCAAAACAGATTATCAAAGTTTTATAATTAACTTCCTAGCAAATAGGAATTAGCATATATTATATGAGTGCTGTGTGTTAATCAAAGGATATTTAGTGAGGCACCCACCTATGCATGCCCAGGAATTACAAAGTTAATGAGAGACAGCAGCACATGTAACTGTAACTAATTAAGCAAGACACAAAAAATTCCGTAGATGTTTGACTGAATATGTTAGAATTTACTCATTATCATATTTAGGTGGTGAGTTTATTAAAGAATTTAAGTTTGCCAAAGTAAGATATTTAAAGTTAACTTTCTGTCTGCCATACAGGAACACACTCAATGTATTGCTTTGGTTTGCAACTCCTGTATTTTAAAGTCCATAAAGGTTAAATACCTAAAAGGCTTTGACCCTGGTTAAGTTGAATTAGCCCAAGAGATTGTTTTTATTTATTGCAAAAGGAAACTTACAGGCAATAAGTGCTTAAAACCCAGGCATCAAGAGGCTGCCACAAGGTAGGTGGACTAAAACAAGGATTCAAAGAGGTACCACAGGGACTAAAGTGTGTTAGAAATTAATGGGCTACACTTAGAAATATTTTTAACAAAAGTTCAGTAATTTCATGTAGCTTCTGTGATTCTAAGCTGACATTTTTCTACTTGTTTATCCATAGATGTGTACTTAAAATTAATTTAGAGGTGTAAGTAATGATTCCTTTTTGTAGAGGAATGAGCAATGACAGTATAAACACCCAGACAGTTTTCTGAACCATTCTCCAAGAGAAGAAAAGTGGTTGTTTTAAAGGTATGTAGAATAAAAATGTCTAATATATCTCTATAATAACAGTCTAGGTTGCAAAGTGTTGTGTAGACACTTAGGTATTAATATGAGGAGTCACCTTAATTTTTACCTCTCACAAATAATGCCTTCTCTCTTTAGACTGAGTTGTACTGTACCCTCAAACAGAAATAATGTGTAGCCCTAGATTATACAGCTTTTTGGGTTGGGTTTTTTTGTATGATGCTTTGTATAGACATCAAAAGAATCATGTGAAATTATTGACAGGATGTTTATTTGTTTTAAGAAAAGGAAGGGCTGCTTTTACTCCGTTTTAGAAAATGCATTAGGGAAAGAAAAAGTAAAATGTATTGAAAATCATCTGTGATGATGAAACACAAATAGAGCAATTTAGATGAGAAACTAGCACTGTTTCTGTCCTTAATTTATTTTCATGATTTTCTATATCAGATTGTGAAATGCTCTGGCTGATTTTAATTAAACCTGTAAACTGAAGACTGTTTTCTTCTCTTTACAAAAAATATTGTTGGTTACAGAGCATATGTTGTTTATCTAGACTGCAAGCTCTCACTGTTCAGATGTATTTGAGTTTCCTTTGTCACCACTTTGGGCTTCTGAGGGGGTTGTTGGTTGCTTTTTTCCCATTAAAATGTCTTTGGGAAGTGAAACCTCTTGGCTGAAATGCATCTTCACTGTTAATCAGCAGAGCTCTGGTGAATGGCAAACTGTCACTGAGAAAGGTTGAATATCACAATTGCTTCATCCACAAAAAACCCCCTGATTTTTGGTGTTGACAAAGATTTGGAAGAGTTGAGGCAATTGACTTTCAGCTTTGTGTCCTATGGAAACAAAGGTTATGAGATTTCTGCTGTCTCCTCCTTGATAACATTTCTAATCTGTTGGGCAGTTTTAAACTATTTTGACTCAAAGTCACTATGTTTCCCGTGATTTGCTGTATCTGTGTTTGGATTGATATCAAAGCAGTGTTTAGAGGAAAAAGCTGCAGTCTGCAGCCTTAGTACAGAACATTACAAAAATCACTTGGCACAGCCATTAGGGTTTGCTTTGGGATCAGACTTTTGGAAGTGTGTACTGCATTTTTTTGTGTTATACAATAGTATTTCCCTGTGGAGTTAAAAAAATAAAACAACAAAAAGGTTTTAAATTTACATCAGTAAAGTAGAAATTGTGTTTTATTTGGCATGGTGATGAGCTATTTAAAATAATAATTTTGGTAGGAATATTGATGATGTATAGCTGTATCAAAACTGGGTTTTTTAATGCAACAAGCCTTTCAATTTTTTATTTCATTCATTTCCTTTTCTGTTTGAATCTTTGTGGTGAAATAGTTTAATAATTTCACACATGGTAGATGTGATTGGGATCTGTTTGGATGAGCTGGTAGATGTGGGTTTGTATCAAAAATGGAATCAGGGAATAGATTCATTTCACCATTGATGAACAGTGGAAGGGACTTATGTATCCATTTTGCAAATGCAGGATTTTTACCTTCTCTTTCCAAGAATTAATGCATATCTTTTCCTTCTGTACTGGTCAGATCATGCACAGATTGTAGCAAAAATAACTGAGATCTACTTAGGAAAAAAATTATCGTTCTCAGAGAAATCAAAGAATAAAAGTTGACATTTCAGAGACATTCCTCTTCCATTAGATTGTGCAAAGATGTTAAGAAAAATCAGTGGAAGAGAGATCTAGGAAAGGTGGTTGGAAGTGATTAGGTTGGTAATTAAAGTGTTTTATTTGGGGAGGATGTCGTTTGCAATCTCTGCTGTCCTTCTGTCCTCTGGGTGGTGCCCTGGCAGTGCATGATAAAGGCAAGACCAGAGCTGGAGTCTGAATTTTTAATAAACTGAGAAGAGCAGCTCTGAGGTACAAGAGATTCAGCTCCATGGTTCTGATCCTAAAGATCTTGTTCATGTTGTAAGATTACAATACTTTATGCAGGAAGGCCGTGCTGGTCAGAACTTTCACTGCTGAGGGTCATCACAGGGGGCAAAAGCAGAGCAAGGACTTGGACCTGAGCATGTCACGAGAAAATCCATTGCTATTACTGCTATCACTTTTTTAAAGTAGTGGCAGAAATAATGTGTTAATATTCAATTTTTAAACCTGATTCTTAATTAAGTTGTTTTAGCAAGAGGAGTATCAAGGATGCAGAGGAAGGTAATTCTTAATAGAGAAGTTTTAAGTAATCACTGGTTATCATTGTTTTGGTGTGGTTTTCTTTCTTTTATTAGAGATTAAGTCTGTCTTATTTATAAAATGTCTCATTTAAATCTAAATAGAAAATTCATTGAATGATGAGTGATCAGAGTGACTGATTCCCAAAGAAGTGTATGAAAATTTCTCATTCAGTTGAAATTTGAGGTCAGGGAATGAAGTGTTAAAAAAGCAAACAGAACCATAGGCTGTACTCATCACTAAACATATTTTTTTCTGTTTGTTCGTAGGTTTTTTTTTTGTTTGTTTTGTTTTTGCTGTACTTAAATTACAAGTGAAACCTTCCAAATGCTTGTATTTCCATGTGTAGATCTTTCATCTCCATGCACAATAGAACATTCCACAGGAGAAGTCTGAGCACGCAACTGATTCATGTCACTTGCAGCTGTATTTTTTAAATATTTGTGCAGGTTGTTGTGTACAAAAATATCACTAACTGTTAAGAAAATTTAAGTGGGGATGAAAAATAGTGTAGAAGGGCTAGAAGGGTTTTTTATGTGCCATATGATGCTGGTGGCTGAAAAATCAATGTGGAAGACTAGCAGAGAATGTGCTGTTGAATTGTGGAGCAACAGGTCATGATGATGTTAATAAATGAGTCCATTATGATTATATTTAAATAACCTCCAGTTACTGTGTGCTAGTCCTCTCAATTTTTTTTTTCTTTTTTTTCTTTTTTTTTCTTTTTAGAGCCCCCCTTGTATGTATTTTAAAAAGAAGGTGAAACATTTGAGATTCTTGGCCAGTGCTGGGGCAGTGGACACCAGGCAGAGCCACTGGGTGGAAATGCCACCTGAATAACCACTGTGGAAGCCTTGAAATTCAAGAACTCAGATTCTCCAGTTTCCTACAGATGCACAAAGGTTATTCCTTCTACATTTAATTTGAAATCCATTCTGTAATTTTCCTCTGTGCCTCTGAGTTCTCTGACAGCACGCAGCAAGGTACAAGTGACTTTCTTTAAAATATCTTTGTTCTGAACTTAGAGACGAAGATCAGATCAGACTTTTTTTCCCTGTATACTTTTTTCTCTCTTTTGGAGGGATGAAGCAAAGGCCTTTCAAAGCAGATTGGTTTCATTCCAGCACCAGACAATGCATTTGATTATGAGGTCCCAAGATCAAGGCAGCTTCTTGAAACCAGCCTCAACTTCAAATAATGCTTGGCTGGGATGTGCAGATTGGTTTGATCTGCATCTTTACGTGTATCCTGTCTTCTGTAGGGTTTTTTTTTAATCCAGTGGAACATTAGAGGACTTTTTCCAAATCTGACAATAGAATTAACACCATATTTTGTACTTCCTAATAATCCCCTGTTTCTTGATTAATTCTGGCTGTTCCACAGGAATGATCAAATTTCTCAGTTCTATAGAGAGACAGCAGGAATGACCAGTGATCATCAATTCCTAAAATCTCAGTTGTTGAAGATGTCAGACCACTGAATACAAACCTTTTATATATATATATAAAAATATATATATATAAAAAAAAATATATATATATATATATATATATATTTATTTTCATTAAAGGCCAAAGTTCTTACATTCTTTGCCAATTCTCTCTCAGTTTTTTTTGTTTTGTTTTTTTTTATCATGACTCCATTGGCAGGTGGTGTGATTCATCAAACACCTGATTTGTGGAGGCACTCAATTAAGAATCTCAGCTCTTACACTTTTTAAATAAAAGACAAGACAAGAAAAGAAGTGTACTTATCTTGCTACTGCAGTTTACCTAGCCATTGTGCTACCACAATGCATATAGAATATATCATATTTTGGTTTTTGAATATTACTTCTTGCATATTTCCATTCTATTTTAGTGAACTGGAGGCAAGGTGATAAAATAGAAAGTGCATCTGAATGAGAAAATGGTCAGAGAGACTGAGAGGTAAATCTGTGACACAAATTGTTATTTCCTCAAGCTGTTAGATAAGGCAGAACCAAGAAAGCAGGCAATAAAAGCAGATCAAAATGGAAAAACAGGTGGTTATTGACATATGATCTAAATTTAAACACCTTGTGTTACTGAAAACAGTCTTTCATTTTTTAAGCATTCAGTTTCTGCCACTTTCATAAACTAATAAGTTGTCTACAGTATCCAAAATAATTTAACACTTCAGTGTCTGTCCATTATTATACATGCTCTCTTTTTTAAATAGAAAAGCATAGAATAAATTTTATGCTTTCAATATCTGTATTGCCTAATTCTGTTCTTTATGAGTCAGAATACTGTTCATTACCCTTTTTTTTCAAACTTGGATGGTTTCTTTTGTGTAATGGTAGTAGGAAAAAGACTGAAAAATGTTAAAACAATAATATCTGTTAAAATATTACAAATAAAGCCCCATCCCACCTTCCATCCAGAGCCCCATTCTCATGGGATTTAACACAATGACTCTCAGACCTCAGTGCATCTGCTTTGGATACAAACTCTACAGATTAATAAAACTCAATGAAATATTTACCTTAATTGCACTCCAGCCTCTTTCTTTTAATCATGTTTAATAGATCTAACAGCAAGTGCTGCTTCCCACTAGTGGTTTTCTTATTAGCACTCAATTGGAAATAAAATTTGAAGATGAAAGTTGGCCCCTAAAGCAGCAGAGTATTTAAGGGAATGTTTCCTGGGCTTTGCACAGGACATTCCCATAACCCTGGCAATAAAAGCTCTACCAGGGAGTCACTGAGGCTGGCACAGGGCTCTGCAGGCTGTACAGTCTCCTCTCTTCTCCCTTCTCACAGCAGGAGCAACCAGAGCATGTCCCTGGATTTTGGATATCTTCAAGGAGCCTCCACAAACTCTTTGGGCAATTTGCTCCACAGTTTGACCACTCTGGTCTTAAAGAAGTTGCTTTTTTTCTTACGTTTAAATAGAACTTTTTGTATTTCACCTTCTTGTACTGGAGGTGTTGTATGAGAGAAGCTTGAAGCACCTGGTCACGTTGGCTGCAGCAGGCAGAGCATTCCCAGCAGGTCAGGGAGGGCATCCTGCCCCTCTGCTCAGCCCTTTGAGGCACACCTGGACTGCCGAGTCCAGCCAGGACAGGAGGATGTGGAGGTCTTGGAGGGGACCCAGGGAAGGCTGATAAAGAGGATGGAGGGGCTGGAACATCTCCCTTATGAGGAAAGGCTGAGGGAGCTGGGAAAGGGAATTGGTACCTGGGTTTGATTCAGTTGTCTCCCAAGTGAAGTTGTAAACTAATGTGGGATTTAAAGGAGAATTAAAATATTATGATTTATTTCACTCTGCATGTTCAATATCAATTGTTTCATTCCAGAGAGAATGATCTAAATACAGTAGAGAGATCAGGATTAGATCAAGGTCAATATTCCATTCAGGATAACAATATTGTTCACTTGGGTTAACTGCTCACATCCAGTTTTCTATGGTTCCACAAAATTTATGAATTTTTAACTTACTTTCAGTGTCTCCAGATAGAGTTAAAAACTCACTACTTCCATTGGGGGGTAAGAATGAACATCAAAGGATGGTTATGTCCAATTCTATGTTTATGCGTATATATAGGGAAGGGTTTGTAGATATATAGATATATATATATATATATATAATAGAGTAGAAAAATGCATGAGAAGTCCGTATCATTTTCCATCAAAAAAGTTTCTTTCAGGCAATTTCTTTCAGGCAAATTCAAGACCCCTTTATTAAGGGTGGCTTTTAGCTACACATGATAATCTCCTGATTCTTTTTTCCTCATGATGGTAACATTTTGATCCTTAATGTCGATTTTGAAACTTGTCTTACTTATCAGCCAGTATCTCTGGCTTCATCTTGTGCTTTCCAAGCAAGAAAGGTCACCAAGGAATTTTGTAAAAGTTGTAGTAGTTCAGAAAGGTAAACGTCAGGCCAGGTTCATCTCTTGTTCTCAAACCTTCCCAGCATTAAAATTGATGAAGAGAACATTTATCAGGATGAGAAGTATTCAGCCATAACATAGAAGAATCCAGATGCATGTCCTCATTTGTCCTCATTTGTCTTTGTCTTTAGTCATTTGTCATTTGTGGTCATTCCAGCTTTATGCAGCCATGGTTAGAGTCCTGTTTAGAAAGAGCTCTCATTGTACATTTGTAGATACTCCTCTGAAATCTGAAACTTAATGAGGCTCTGCAGTCTCAAATTCACACTTTAAATTTATGCAGGCCAGACCATGTTATTATTTACTGTCTTTATTCCTTCTTTCATGGAAACATTTTTTTTCCTAAGCAGGAAAGCAAAATTTTGTCCTATTTATTTATTTATTTGGTTGGTTTGTTTGTTTTCGAGAGAACAAAGTACTTGAAAATAACTTGAATTGTCAATTGCAATCTCGTAAATTTTCATAGTACTTTATATTAAGGTTAATCTGCTGATAAGAATCAATGCAGCTGATTAATTGAACTAAACTGTAATTAGGTGCTAATGAAGATCATTTGTAAGTATATGGAATGCATTTAATTCTTAAGTTTGGTCTCTGAAGCTTGACAGTTTTCTGTTCTACTGATTTTTAGTTTTCTCTTTGTTTTGTTTGGGCAGGTTTCAATGCTGCATTTCCTGTTTGGAAAGAAATAGAGTGGAGAGAGTAGGAAGTGAAAATTGTTTTGTAAGGAGGTTGAAACCTGTTTGTGAACATCCAATAAGTGTGTTTGAAATTTGTTTTACTCTCTGATGGATGAGGAGGACAGAAAACTATCTGGACCAAAGGTTGTTCCAGGACTGCACCCTTCAGCTGCCAGCTGCTTGCTTGTAGCATTCCTTAGAAATTCACGCAGGGGCCAGGTCTTAACATGAAGATATTGGATCAGAGTCCCCTCTCAGCAGCTTTGAGGGTAATATCCCCTCAGAGAGAGTGGGAGGGGAAGGCAAGGTGCTCTCCAGGCTGTCCTGGTTGGGTTTGGTCAGCCTTTAGAGGAGAAGCCAAAAAAAACCTCCAAACCAGCATAATTTAGGTATTTAGCTCTTTTGTAACATCTGGTTCAAAATAAGTAGCAGAGATTTGTGAAAGGAAAACTCTAACTCTAACTAACTATAACTATAACTAACTATAACTATAACTATAACTATAACTATAACTATAACTATAACTATAACTATAACTATAACTATAACTATAACTA
>VZUI01094655.1:0-17753 GCA_013401135.1 Cettia cetti
AAAAAAAAAAAAAAAAAAAAAAAAAAAAAAAAAAAAAAAAGCAGAACTGACAAAATTATTTAGGAGACTGTGATTTCCAGTCTGTTCATCACACCGTGTCCTGGCTGGTCCATCCCATGTGAGGCTGACTAACACTTTGTATTGTTGCATCTCAAATGCCATCCACCTGTGGGAACTCAAAAGAAACCCCATAATATTGATCCAGCCTTTGACCAACACAGAGTATCAAGTCACTGGCAGGGAGTAAATATCCTTCCTGTTAGCCAGAGATAACATTCATTTTCTCCATCAGCCTCTCGGTGCACAAACACCGTCTGCCTCTAGGAACTGATCTTAGAAATCTCTCACAAAGAACATCCTAGACAGTAATGAAGTTTCAGGAATATATTTTTAAAAATCACTTCTACAATTTTCAGTCAGCTCAGTTATGTTTAAATAGTACTGTACACACACAGAATAAAACCAGAAATTTGCCAGCTATCCCTTTCTTCTTCCTCTTTTTTTTTTTTTTTTTTTTTTCCTTTTCCTGTTAGAGAGGGGTTGCTACATCAGGTTTCTCTCTTTTTCCCTTCTTAAGTGACATCACTGCACTTTTGGAATGCAACACCTGCTAGGTCACCTAGCTGGGTCTGAGACCCAAACCACCCAGAGACCAGGAAAATTACCAGGAAGATGGCCAAAGCCTTGTCCTAAAATAGTCCAATTGGCATGATGCCAAAAGCACAGGCTCCAGAGCAGGGACAGACAGCAACATGGGACTCTCATACCAGCCCTACACCATCAGCTCATGGTGCAGCCTCGCACCACGAGCAGAAGGAGCCAGCACAGTTCCTTCTGTTGACTACCAAGTCCATCAATCTACTTGCAGTGGAGAGAGAGGGAAAAAGCTCATTTTAGGTATCACTACAGCCTGCATAGAGAGCTGGCAGTCACACCATGGGATTACAGCTCCCAACACCATGAAAGCCCACAAAGCTCCTCTGCTCCCTCTCAGTGACTCAGACTACAGGGCAGGAGGCACGAGAATTGTAGTAGGATACTGGTGAGTATCTGTGCTGTTATCAAGGTGTCCACAGCAGCGACAAATCTTAAGAGTTCAGGCTGGGACAAATCGATCTTGGACTGGCTTGGTACCTTTGGTGTCCTTCTACTGAAATTAAGGCCCAGGCTAAAAGACTAGATTTGTGTCTTGCAACAAATATAATGCTCACAGCCCAGGCACCCCATATATGCAGATAAAATACACTGCATGTATATGGATACTTAGGCAGGCATGTTCTCTAAAGTCCTTGAAATGTGTATGCTGGGAGCCAAACATTCATCTTCAATTCTAAAACTGAGGGTGTGCTTTGGAGAGGTTGCTAGTCCTACTCAATACACTGGTTTGATGAACATTCAAAATAAACCAAAAATTAAACCTTATTTGTAAAGGATCTGATGGACCAACTGTGAACACTCGGAGGTATGAGGTGCAGCATTCTAGTGAAGTAAAAAGCCCAGGGCACCAGCCTGGCCATGGGAATTCAGCTTTCTGTTGGCAAAATTTTCTTTCGATTTTCTTTTGTCTGCATCTACTACTGTCTCCCACAGAGTGCTCAGGAAACAGCAAAAAGCAGGAATCATTCCCAAAAGCAGTCTGGTTAGAACCACACAGCTCTGGAGGTGAGGAGACATCCATAGCTTAGGTCAGGGCAGCCAAGCCAGCCTAACTCAGGGCAGATGCCAGGTTCTGGCAGGGCTTGACTAGTGTTGATGAGGCCAAAGTCCCCTGGATACCAGAATTTGGTTTCTCTCAGGCTTACTTTTAGAAATATAAGGCCAAGAAGGGAAAATGTTCTTCTCCATCACTTCACCATCCAGCCTCTCTACTCACTGCCAATGCCATCTGCAACAGCCCAATGGTCTGCACTACTGAAACATCTGTGTTTTCCTGCAGAAAAATCATGCCCTCACTCAAAACACCTTGCAGGCACCTCCAGATTACAGACACTACTGGCACGAACCATAATGCAGTGACTGCAGGGATTAAAGGGAGGGCATCAGCAAGGGACCATCATCCTTAGATGCATCTACAGTCACAATCCTTCCTATTCCCTTTGCTGTGAGCAGAGAAGTGCCAAGATCCTCAAAGGTTTGAAAAACATGCTTACATGCCTTGGAGCAATTTGGCTTCATATGCTTTCTTCATCTGAATTCCTTCCATTTGCCTGATTAGCTGCTCTAATCAGAGAAAAAAGAGATGCAGTCAGATATCATCCCATCTCCTGCACTTCCCCAGGCACTGACTTAGAGTAGACAATGGGGGTGTCTCTGCTCATCACAGCTGGCACCCGAGCTAGGAAAAAGGATGGTGGGGAGAAGGAAAGAGCTGAAGACACACAAACATGTGTGTGCACAGACACAAGAGCAGCAGACAATAAGAAGTGACCTTTGGGGAAGCGCACAGAGGAGCTTTGTTGTTCTTCCATTTGGTATCAGATCTCAACATGTAAAACAAGGGGGTTTTAACTTTCATTTTCATTCATGAGTGTCTGCTATACAGAGCCTAATTAAAGCCCCTCTGTTTCCAGATCAGTGAAAATATGCAACCTGTACATAAATGCTTTGTGTACAAGCTGAAAAGCCAAAATTATGTTATTCAATTCTACTTTAAAAACAAGCAAATTTTAAACCTGGAGCAGTCTCAGAAGTAACTTCCAACTATAAAACAAAGCAATGTGGAAACACAGCTTTGAGGAAACCTAGCCCTGCTTCTCATTTAAACAGACATATTTATTGATGGTAAGGCATAATACAGCTGAATAACTCACCTCAAAGGTTTTGAAAGAGATACAAATCTATTTTGAAAATACATTTCCTTCTGTAAGCATAAAAGATGTCCAATTTACATTTTTCAAGTATGTCATCTATTCTGAACAGAAAAGCACATTAAAAGGTGAAGGCAAAAGTCTGCAAACTTGCAACATTCTTTCCAAAGACAATGTGTTTTGTTTGTGCCCTAATAAACATAAATAAAGTAAGGCAGCATCTAAGAAAATTAGGAGCTAGGCAGAAATGTAGAGGAAGGTCTGACAGCAGCGGAACACAATATTAAGAATTCTTTATGTCTAAAATTTAGTTTTGGGAGGGTTTAATGTTTTGCAGTTTAATGTGTTTAAGCAATTAAGCCCAAAGAGGAAAGAGGCATTTGGGATACTGGATTCATTTGCCAGGAAGAGAAATCTTGTTTTTTGATATCAGAAAAAAAATACTAACTGACATCAAGGCATCATCCTTAAAGACCCAGCATATGGATTCTGCCCTGAGCAATTTTCACTGCCTTTCCCTGCAGTACTGTGTAGCACCAGGAAAAACAGAGATCCCCTTCACCATCTGAAAACAGCTGAGATGCATTTTGACTTCCTTGTGACATTTAGTAATCTTTCCCTGTCTGATTTTGGTGTATTTTACATGCAGTAAGGACTGAATTTCAAAGCAAGTGGTGGCCTCACGGTGTGGGGAGGGGGTTTCCTGGGAAGAGGGGCTCTGCAGGGCAGGGCAGCCCCCAGCCCACGCTGGCAGCTCGCAAGGATAAAGCTGAAGCAGGTTTCCTCCTGCACGATTCACACGCTCTCGGATGGCTTTAGGCTAGGATTTTACCATGTACATGTGGCATTACAACTTCATAGATGATATCTGATGATCAGCTGCTGGGAACAGCACCAGCACCTCTACAGCCATTTCCCAGGGTGGGAGGTGACAAACCTGACACTGCGGCAGTGTGGGCACAGCTCTGTTACACAACAGATCCCATCGCTTCCGATGGGGATGGAAGGGGGGTGCCCATGGCATCCTTAGCCTCCTCTGCTAAGCCCATCTCTGCATTTATTTATTACTAATGCCCAGTAATAAATCCCCTGTAATACCGGAGGTGGCATTTTGGAAAGAAGCATGTGAGAGGACGAGATGCTGGCACAAAAGCTGGAAAACACCTCCTCCTGCATTGCACAGGAGAATCTGAACCCCCCATGCTCCTGTGTCTGCTGATGCAAATATACTGTATGGGACAGGCAGGAACAGTGGCTTGTCCATCTCTCAACTCTCTCAGTGACACCCATGGGCCATTTGGTGCCCAAACTATTTCTGCTGTTTGCTGAGATTCATTGAGGAGCACAATAAATATGAAACATAACAACTAGGCCATATTCAGTTCCTCACAGCAAATACCCTCAACTATTTGACACCTTGAATGTGAAGAAAAAATAACTTATTGAAAGCAAATACGTTGAATAAGACCCCTGAAACACAGCTATAAGCACTGAGGTGTCCACAGACATGTCCCCATTCCTCCATCCCTCCTTCCTTTTTTCCCTCCTCTCACTGTTTTCCTGAGGGTGAATTGCACCACCCATGCACCATGGCCTCTTTCTTCAGCAGATTCCATCCTTTAGCACTTCATCCATGCAGCCATTCAGGAGCCATGAGTCTGCTGGCTCTGTGCTGGCCTCCAATGAGGACAGCATCTGAGAGCAAAGCCTACACACTTTTTGTAAATTTAGGTTTTAATCATGCTGTGGCTTAATTCTCTGTTTGCAAAATGAGCATATTAATCCTTCCTTTATCCCACTGTTTATCAGCCTTGATTCAAAAGATTGTAAATTCTCTCTGGCAGGGTAGTCTGTTAGGATGTGTGCTTGCCTCAACAGAGACTTGAAACCCCTAGGAGTTTCTAAATGCTGCTGTTCATGTATTATCATTATATTATTCATCCTGATTAATTTCTGGGTTGTATCTTTAAGCAAAGACTGCTGTTTCCCAAACCTTAACTTCAGAGTCCACAAGCCAGATTTATCTCTGCTGTCGTGCCATTAAGTTACATTACTGTTAATAATTCCTTGCTCTGAACACACTGGCATGTACTACCCCATTTTGTGCTTCTTCTACAAGTGATAAAGGATAGCCCTGAGGAATTTTCATTGCAAAAGAAATCAATTCTCAGCTCACAGGGGAAGATAGCAAGGGCCATATAAGGTGATCTCACACCACCACCACTCCCTTTAACAAGACTATAATATTTTTGCAAGCTGTACATCTGGGTGCCAGCTTTCCAAGAACAGGGGTTGATCTATCAAACACTGCAAAACAATCTATCTTTAAAATGAATGATGATGCAAATTGTGCTCAGAAAAGAAATCTATCAAAAAAAAAGCAGAATATAAATTAAAGATTGGACATGTTGGCAGAGGAGGAATGCTATGTGGTTTACATCAAGTTAATCCACTGCCAAAACTTTCTCTGATTTATATGCTAAAATGGCAACCCTAGACTAAAGGTAAAAGGGGCATGTTGCCAACACAGAGCCTGTTTCTGCAGAGGCTCTGCCCATGCCTAACTCCCTGTGTGCTCCTAGGCTGCTTGGAGGAAGAGCTTCTTACTCCACCACCACCTTGGAGGTGCTGGTGTACCGCCCAGCAGCCAGAGAGGAAAAGCTGCTCAGCTGGATGCCCGGGAGCTACCAGGAGGATTTTAGCAAGTGATGGCACCTCCTCCACAGCCGGCAGGCCTGGCCCAAGCTCAGCCTTGCTCCCAGCCACTGGTGGCTGGTGCAGGCAGGGATGGCTGTCCTGGAGGCCCCCTTGGTCCCAGCACCTCCACCATTGGCAAGTCTCAGCTGAGAGGCTCGGCCCCAGCCTGCTGCAGTGACTGCGGTCCTGCTCACATCACTGTGGGATCCCAGACTTGATCCGGGGCAGTGTGCTCCTTTTCAGCAGTGAAATCATTTACAGCTGCCAACCTGTCCCTGCTGTGACTCTTTCCATCACTAATCACTCTCCCCTCTGCACAGGGGCTCGGAGCCATGCAAGGTCCTGCACCAGCAGCCCCTGCAGCAAGGAGTGCCACACTAGAGAGGACAAGGAACCCTGGGAATGGCTATGGATGTTCAGTGGGACACAGCCAACCTTTGGCCCTTGGGAAAGGAACACAGCAAGACTTGTTACTTAGTGTAGCTACAGAAAATACACACTGCACATTGAGACCTCTTCCTCTTGCAGTGGCAAAGGGGGTTTGGGGGACATTTAATACTGTCCATTACACACAAAAATTTGATTGCACGAACATTGAAACTGCATCATGAGGCACTCATGAGCCAATAAGTGCCAGAAATAAGTTGCTAAGCTGTCCTTTACTTCGTCTACTTTTGCATATGTACTTGATAAGGTCTTTAAGGATCTCATGTTTGCAGTTGTATTATAAAACAAACACAAGGAAGCCCAAATCAAGCTGTACAACAGCTCAAACAAGGGTTTTGCTAATTTCCCAGTTCTTATGTCAGTGAGAGCAGCATTTTTGGCCATCAAATTCTCATTTGCCAAACCTGTTGTGTTCCACCTAGTTCTGCTATGCAGCCCCACTGCTGACATGATGGTAACCAAAGTTATTAGGAGTGCTGGGAAGAGCCATCAGAAGCCACATGTGGATTTGTCAGCCCCTATTATGGGCTGAGCAAGCTAATTGACGAGACAAAGCAACTTCTGTGATTGAAAGTCTACATAGAGATAAAGCACTGCATTTTTATCAGGTGCAGCTTTGATTTTTCATTAATTACTCTACTAACTTTGGAAGGAGGGGGAAGTATTTATCCCACATAAGGCAAAGAAAACCAAAGAATATACTTGGCAGAGTCACACTGTATTTGTCTGGGATGAAAAACAGGACATATCTGCTGGTAGACAGCTATCCAGGGAGGTATTTTTCCCCTGCTGCACTGTTTCTCTTGGCAGCAGAATGTGCTAACTTTAGAAGTGTCTGAATGCCTTTGCTAAACTATTAGCACAAAATAAGCTCCTTTGTGTTTCACCCATTCATGCCTCTTAATTTATGTTCTGGCATCACTTTTCCTTGTATTGTGCAAGTCAAGAGTCTGCACATGGGGCCAAAATGTGTTTGTGCACAGGCAACAATCAGGACAAGTGCCTTGAAGTCGATACAACTGCACCAGAAAGCCAGACCCCACTGTGTCTCTTATCTACAGTGAAATTCATACATGCCTACCTTGAAATCTTGCTCAGAAAGTAAGTGTACCTTTCTCTGCCCTGGGGTTGATGATAGGCTAACCAAAACCAGGAACAAGCTGTGGTGCATGGGGCCAGAGCCGTGCTCCCCGACGTCTGCAGCTCTGGGGTCCCTGTTTGCCCCATGCTGGCAGAGCCAGAGGCCACCATGAAGTCCATCAGCAGAGCCAAAACATGCCTTAAGCAAAGTGATCCTTCTTCTTTTGATTAGTGTCTGTGTTACAGCAATGTGTTTATTGCCTGGGAAAGAGACAATTTTTAAAAATCTGCAGCAATAAATAATGTGAAACAGGATATTCAAGAACAATAATCCAAAGCACTGCATGAAGTGAGGGCCTTTCCCTTAAAACACTGCACACTGCAAGTTCCCTGGGGCATCAAAAATCCATTCTTTCATGTTCTTTATGGAACTAAGGGAATTGCTGGTGCTTGACCTATCAAGAAAATATATATTTTATAAAGGGTGATACCGAGCCAAGAAGTCTAATGCTATAAAGCTTGACTGACACGGTTTGCAGAAACAGCTGCAGCCCAGGAAGTTTAAAACTTCACTTTTCCAAACCTAGAGTAATTCACTGCCTTTCCAACTTCCTTTGCTCAATCCATCCTTGCCCAAACCAAGCTGCAGCTCTACCAGTTTGGAGGCCTGAGTTGGGGATGAGGGCTCAGAGTTGTGGCTGTATGACCCTGCTGTCCCCATACCTTCAGGGACAGCAAGTGGGGGCTGATGTCTGAAGCATCCCCAAAGTGGCATCCCCAGACAGCTGAGCTCTGACACTGACTTTTTCTCTCTCATGTGTCCTGAGGTTGCACAGCTGCCAGAAACCATATGCTGAAAACACACTCCTCCATCCTGACTCCTTGAGGGCTTTTTCTCTGATTTCAAGCCCTAGAAATAGGTGCTTTTCATCTTTAACTGACCCTTGTTCTACCCTGTTCACAAGAGGATGTTCTGCAACATCTGTGAAAAGCTGCAGCTCCAAAGCAAAGCTCAGCTTACACAGACAGCTCAGACCACAGATGACTGGAAAAGAGGGAAAGGATGGGAAGCAAGAGGAAAAGCAAGCACCAGTGCCCCCAGTCTTGTTTCAGCCTTCCCACACAGGCCAACACAAAGACAGGATGATTGCAAAGCTGGCAGGTAAAAGTTAAATAAAACCTGCCAGCTGGAGGGTGAACGTGATTCTAAGAAAACATGGCTAAATGCAACACATTAAGTGGTCCAGTGGAAAAGAAAATAAGCATCTACATTATCTCTTTGTGAACTGCTTATGGCTGGGTCTAATCACAGTCCTATTAAGGTCAATGGAGAGATTCCAGGTAGCCAGGGCTGAACCTGGCTTTGGCTCCGTGTCTTTGGCTCCATATCTTTGTTCAAGGATGCTAACAAATATGTTTCATGGTGTATAATGGGTAAAAGCACCACTGCTGCCTCTTGGCTGCACAGTTTAGAATAAGGAACAGGCTCAACAGCTCTGGGGCAGAAAGGCAACTCTGTCTGCTGCAGGAACACATCACTTGATTCAGATGCAAACTCTCTAATTTATGCAGACAGACATACTTGTACACAGACAAACACGCTGGGTTTTCATCCCAGTGTATGGATGAGTGGGCTAATGAAAAAAGATGACATCTTTCTCTTACACACATGCAGTCACCTACACAAAACCACGCTAAAAATATTTTGTAAAGGCAGCAGTCAAGTACACTGAATAGGGAACAGCAGAATTAACACTGCCTATTCATTTTGATACAGTTCTAAGAAGTTAAGCAATAATAGTATTGTCCTCAGTGTTACATTAACAATTCCTGCTCTATTTGTTCTGAAAGTACATGCCTTGCATTAAAAATATCTTCTTTTTTCTCCTATCTGAAGTCTTGGGGGAAAAACAGGAAACAAAATCCAAGTCTTTATTTGTAGAAGTTTCTGGAGAGTTTTCTCAGGAAAAGCAAAAACACAGAGACAGGGAAATGTCAGAGTTAGGACTGCCCAAACATGGTGACACTTTTGATTTACTCACATATTCATCTCCAAATAAAGTGAACCAAAAATGCACAGCCAGCCATGGCTTTTGAGTGACTAACTCTGCAACCTCAGGAGCAGTTTTTTAACCAAAGACATCTATGCATTTAAATTTCAGGAGGATATTCCCCTATTCATTTTTCTAAAAGGAAGATGAACCCTACACCAAGGTGGTTTCCCCACCACTGGCACTATCTGAGTCACTGGCAGTGGTTCAGGCTGCCATCCCGGTCTAAGAGCAGCCTGAAGGAGGAGACACTTCAGCCACATGTTTGGTGAATAAACTCTTACATCCTCTCCTTCACACCCATTCCACACTTGGGCTGTTCTGTCCTTTCCCCAGTTCCAGGCCTGCCACATAATTTGTCCACCCACTGAAATCCCAGGATCCCCATCCTGCCAGCTCTATCCCTATTTCTCCCCACTAAACTTGTTGCTCAGCCGTTCTGAGTTCCCCATTTCCAGACTCTCTGCTATGCATTTCCAGTTCTCCCTTATGTTCCACCATTTCTATCCCTCATGTCTCACCACCCCATTCATCTCCCTCCATTTCTCTTTCTCTGAAAGAGTTCAGGCAGTTCAGGCAGCAACATCCCTGCTGTCTGGGCTCAGCAGGATTTGGGGACGAGGTGAGGCCAAGCCCTGTGGTCTCAGTGCACTGCCATTGCTGGGATGGTCCTGAATCTCCCTGCACTGGGTCATGCTCTGTGCAGATACACCATTTGGAGTGCAAATTAAAAAGTTCAAGTGAGTCACTGCTGAGCATGTGAAAATAAGAATTTTTCCTAAAACTTAACACTAAGTCAGATTTTAGTGTCTACTGGAATTTGAGGGAAGGAGTAAAAACACATGCTGGACATGGGATCTACCTGTGCCAAGCATACCCTCCCCATTCAAAAGCAGTGACCCTCCCATCTTTGGTCCAGACAAACAAACCATTTAGAATCTTGATTGTTTCAGGAATGATGCAACAGTAAGAGTTTTTTACATCTCTGTAGCATATCTTAACCAAGGCTTTTGGACACGGCTTGTAAGCCTCAGACAACTCTATTCTCCCAAAGGGCGGGAGAAGGATGGATAAGCAGATGGAGAATGATGAACAAACCATCTGTGTACCCACAACAGCTCACCAGCTCCTAGGGTAGCCTGCAAGGACCCTCTGGGCAGCTCCCCATGGGTGGGAACTTTTTAGATTACACCTTAACAGCCACCACATCTAATAAATGGTGGGAAATAGAAGGTGTGCTACATGCTTATCACCACACAATTAATTATTTTACCTAAGCACAACACAAAAGCACATGCAGCTTAATGCAATGCTGAGACACCCATATCCTCCTTCAGAACAGAACAGCTATTTATTTCTTGCAGGAATAAACATAAATGCATGTCTTCCCTGACATAATTCCCTCCCTTAGCTAAGCCAGGATCGCTCACAGGACTTCTCCCCAGAAAGACCTGACTCTCCCTTTCTGCATTCATGGATTCTGCTCAAAGAGGCTCTCATACAGCTCTATATGAGCTGGCTTCTAGATAATATCTGTTCTGTTCCATGCCTACTTCTCTTGCTGAAAGATAGGAAAAAATGTAATTTTTTTTAATCCCCCCTTGGACATATACATCATCACTCTAACATATTCATCATCACTAAATATTCTATTGGAACTTGCAGACACGACCCATAGTAGCATAAACTCAGTCTGTGTCTGGAAGGGCCAGAGTGGGTAATTTATCAGAAAACAGATGGGAAAAAGGTGCCTTTATGCTTTCCAGTGTCCAGTAGATATTCAGAGCATTTCAAGTCATATCTGAAAAGTAAAAGTCATAAGGACTTGAAAGACAGCACTGAGTCTACCCAGACTACCTACCTTGGACCTGAAGAGCCTGAGCAACACGTTTTGGTTATTAAAGAGAACTTAACCAAAACAGGCAGGTGCTGGCATGATTTTAAGGCTGCAGGTGAAGTTCTCAGAGGAAAAATTGTGCTCCATTTCCCAGCCTGTCTCTCCAGTTTATTTATTTGTGCAACCATAACTAAGAAAGTTTACATAAAGACCATGAAATGCTGCTAGGAAATGCAGTAACATTAATTGGCTCTCAGTGAATGCCAAGACAGAAGGTGGGTGAAAGGGAATTCTGTTGATGTGTGATGAATTTTGGGGGCTGATGAACTGCAGAATTAGGATCCTAACCAAAGATTTTCTGAATTTTTATAATTGTAAAACTGAATCCCAGAGTCCTACAAGGTGTTTATACCATTTTTATTCAGCTCCTCGATGGAACATAGAGAAACAATTCTTTTCCTGTTCACACATCACTTGGCTCCTGTTGTGCAGCAACAAATAAGTTTTTGATTATTCCTGCCACCCCCTAAGTCTGGGTTGACACATTCACATCTGAGATTTCTCAAGATAAAATATCTGTTCACATGTCCAGGAAGTCTGCAGCAACCGTGGTAGGAATGCCAACCTGCCCCTTCCAACTGCCCTGAACATCTTTCATGATGACTCTACACATCAAATAGCTACAGGCACATCATGCAAATCCATTGCTCCCCAGAATTACAAGTTTGCTGTACCTGCAGTGTGCATCCAATGCCCAGATGTGCAGTAAATCCATCCAGCACAGTGGGAGTGGGACCTATGGCTCAGGCCCACTGCAACAGGGCTGTGGTGGCACAGTAAAGTACACTGCTTTCCAAAAGCATCAGATTTGTACACACACCATGGCCAACAAGAAGGTTTCTGACGTGGCAGCCCAGATAGATCTATTACCTTTTAACTCCAAACTGGTCACTTAACATCTGGAAGCTCTGGACAAATACAGAAAATTCTGAAGACTTTCTGGAAAAGGCTTTGGTCAAAAAAAGTGATTATGCCAGTGGAAGTGAACAGAACATCATGGCTAAATTACAATTTGACAAGAAGATCCACTGGCATGTTCTGCCTGCATCACAGGATATCATCACATGGCTTATGATGCACATAAGCCATGGGCAAATGACTGGCTGCATAGTTTATAAATACTTTTTTATTCTTTGTGATAGAAAATGTTGTTTGAATGCATATTGTCAGTGAAGCAGAATTACTTGTGCTCAGTCTTTTGAATGTCACCTATGACAGGTCTACAGGAAAACATCCTTTTAACTAAACATGTGACTGTTGGGCATATTTGATGACAATATATTTCAAAATGATCAAAGTCAGCTGTCAGAGAAATTAGATTAGTCATTATTAGTCTTCAGTAGTTCCCATGAGAACCTTGAACAGTTGGTGGTTCTTCTTAAAAGATTACAGTAAGCCTTGTAATGTGTCGTGATGAAAGTGGTAAAGATTTGGAATAAAGGGCAGGCTGCTGTCTTTATTTCTGAAAGTGGATGGTTTCTAATTGAGACTTTTAATTGTACTGAATTTTATCAGTCTGTGATACAGAAAACATTGAAAAAGGACTTATATCTTTCCCTGAACTGCTGGAAATGGCATTTTAAATTAATTCCTCTAAAAGGATCTGGTTCCTAGCAGCCAGTGTCAATGCCAACAGATTTTCTTATTTCCACACCATTTCTCCTTGTTCTCCTACTAATGCCAAGATGAGAAAAGATGCTGATTTGTGTTCACAGGACTAATTATTACATACTGGATCATGCAGTCTTATCAGTGAAGTTGAAACAAAATTGGCAATATAATATCCATGAGCTAAAAATAAAGTTGGGGAATTTCAAAGTAAAATGAGATAAGGATTTAGCCATCATGACTGCTGGTGTGCAATATAATAATAAAAAAATATTAATTGACTGTTTTATTCCTTCCACAACTGGAAACTTCTATGATGTGTAAAAGCATGTGTAAAAATGGAAATCCTTTAAATTTAAATAATAAAGAATATCACTTAAGTAATATTTAATCCAAAGAGGTATTCAGATAATCTAGAATATCTGAGAACAATGATTTCTTCAAAGCATTAGAAAAGATTTCTCTTTGAAACAGCTTGTTTGAAGTCTTTTTGCACAGACATAAAACAAAAGACTCTCTGTTTAAAGGATTACATTTAAGGAGCCCTTTTTTCTTGCATTTATTTGTCAGAAAATGCTGATTGAGGAGGCCCCTAAACTGCAATGGAGAGTATTACAACTGCCATTTCAAAGGAGACTGATAACTTCTTTAGATCTTTCTCCAACAGTGAGGTAATCATGCATCCTTGTCCTTTCATCATGATTTCTCAGCCCAAAATTTATCAAAGAGCAAAATTTTATAATGCTCTTTTTTAAAGAGCATTTTGATGTTTTTTACTGTCAACACTTTCTTTTCAATTTTTTCTCTTTATCCATCCCTGAAGCGCATACTTCACATAACACAAAAGGACTTAAACCCTTAAAAATATATAATAGCACAGGGCTTGTAAAAAACAAGGTACCTGGTGACCAAGTTTTCAAACTCCTTCCTTGTGTGATTATCTACATGCTGTTTAGGACATTTTTTTTTTTATGTATGTGAAAAATCATAATATTAACACTAAACAGTTCTTTCTATGCTGAGTGGCTTTGGGTTATGTGGGGCCCTCATGAAAGCAGCTTTTTTTCCCTTTTTTTTTAACCCGGCCAATGCAGCCCCTTCAAAACCATCACAGCAGCAATAACATGTTAAGTCCCTATAGACAGGGGGTTTTAAGGAGAGAAGGGATACCCAAGGGCTTTTTCCTGGCTCCCAGTGGTACAATGACCATGGAAATGTTGCCCAGGCTTCCCATGGCCAGCCTCTGGCTGAACCAAAGTTGTGGTTGGAATCTCACCCAGCCTGCAAACTGTTGCTGGATTTCCAGAAGAATTGCAGACTCTCTGCAGTGAATTTCCAGGCTTTTCCCAGTTGCTTTTCCCAGCTGTCCTTCACAAACCCCACTAGAAGCAGCCATGGTGTCCTTGTCTGTGCCAGGACCAGTGAGGTGGTGAGAACGGGGATCCCAGCTCCAATGCTGCCCAGAATCACTCACACCACTTGACTTTTAGCAGTGAGTTTTGGCCCTGACCAGCCCTTCCAAATAATGCTGAGGGACTGTCTGGGAGACAGTCAGGCCAAAGAACATTCCCAGGTGATGATTATGGACAAGGCTTCCCTGTTTAGGGAAGGAAAGGGGATGGAGTCCAGACAGACAGATGCAAAATCAGGCCATGTATTTCTTGCCCTCATGGTCTACAGTCCCTGTGGTTCAGGGATTTCCTGAGTCAGAGTTGGAATCTTCTTGGGAGTTTGACTGTTCTCAATTACTTTATATTCCGTGAATTCGTCCAAATGTGTGTGAAATCCATGGAAACCTTTAGCATCCTTCACATCTTTTGGCAAGCAGTTCCACAGCTCATTTCAGTATTATTAATGCCATACTTAAATGTAAGTGATAATAAATCTATCATTCCTTGGTGAAATCTTCCAGGGCATAATAGTTTTAATAACTGTTAAAAAGGTTTGCTGGGCTTACTGTCTGAGTATGCCTAGCTTCAAATTTCAGCGACTTGGTTCCTGTTAATGCCTTGTCCATTTGCTGGTAAAAAAGAAAATAATTGAAGAAATAAATTGCCAGATACTTTCTCTGAGTAAACTGTGATGAAACCACTCCTTAACAGTCTCCTTTATATAATAAATCAGCTGAGTTCACAAAATCTCTCCTGAAGAGGCATGCTTTCAAAACTCCAATAATTACACTAAATAGGTTGCGGCATGACTTTCCTTTCAAAAAGGAGTCCTTTTTGGCCGCATAAAATATACCTTGACAGAAATAAATAACATTCACTCTCCCTTTAGTTTTTAACATTATGAAAATATTACAGAGAAATTTTTGGCCTGTCTCCAGGCTAAATAAACAATTTCACAATTAGCATCCCAGAATATCCCCTTATGAGCAAACTCTGCTACAAAATAAAAGTGAATTTCAGTCCAAAAATGTTAGTCTGAGTTCAAAGTGTGCTAAGGAATATAAACAGCTTGTTCAGCACTATATGCTTTGGGAAATTTGTCCATGGAGACAAGCTCTTTCTGAACACAAGAATGGCACTAATTTGTTCATATGCATATAATTAACTTCATTGCACTGATTTTCTTGGAGATTCGTTAGAAGACAAAGAGTGATCTTTATACTTCACACCATAAAATATGAAACAGCAGATCTTCTTACAAGATATATATTGCCAAAGGAAGAAAAAATACATCATTACACTTCTATTGATTTGGCAGTAGAAATACTTAGTGTTTCATGTTAGATCTGATTTTAAGATGTATTTTTTTCTCATGTCCCCATACTGTTCTCTTGTATGAGACTGATGTTGAAATGTGATTGTCTGGCTGAATGAAATGGTGAAAACTGAAAAATAGGAATGCAATAAATTTGTTTCATAGTGATTATACAGTGATGATCACTACTGAAAAAAATTAACCACTCTTGATTTTCAAGTTCATACCACTCCTTAGACTTCCAGGCATATACTGTAGGAAGGAATACATCTTCTCAAATCCTAATCTTTCATTTTACATATCTACCTTGCCAAATCTTATGACTCAATTTGCTCTGCAGGGATTTCATTTTCTGTAGCACTAACACTCAAAGCACTCCCTGAACAGAGATGTAAATAACACTCCCATACACAGTATTTCCAGAATCCTCACTGAGGCAGGAATGAGTACCTTTTGAGCACAAACTGGTGAGAGCACAAACTGGTGAGATAGACAACTTGGAGCAATATTACCACAGAGAATTATTACCCATAAGTGAAAGTATGTTTTCAAACTCTCCAGAGTGCCTCCACAGATTCAGACAAAGTGCAAGTAAAATGTGTGATATATCTGAAGCTCAGAAGGAACTGTTCATAGCAGAAGATCCAAATGCACACGAGAAATCTGTGTAGTATTCTCTGTTGACATCTTCAAAGAAACACAACCCTCACACTTCTGCATTGCACCAGGTTTCAACAAAGCCCTGCTGGAAACCAGTGCTTTCACCTTGTGAAAAAATTTGGTTTCAATCTTTATGGTTGGAACCTGAACCCTGGATATGAGCAAGATGATTCTTGTTCTTCTGAGGCACACCAGATTTCACATATTACACATTTGAGCAGACAGTCACTTGATTCAGAGGATAGATAAACTAAATTCGTACCACAGTGGATGGACAAATCAGGCAAGAGACTGCTATTTTGCTAATTCTCTCTTCCTTTATTAAAATTTAACTTTAACATGTGATTAAAATCCATTTTGACATTTACTCCAAGAGAAACAAGACCATGCTAGTTGCACTGGCTCAACAGCTACAAAAAAATTCAGGTACCTCAGGAATGTCTGAACAACATTATTATTGGAATTTTCTAGGTTGCTAATACTTTAATAGCACTAATCTTGCTTTGCAATTAACATCCAAACAAACACTTGTGTATCTGAAACTTTCTTTTGAAATTTAATTTGTTATCATAAGGCTTTCCCTCACCTCCCAGGCCCTCTCCCCCATGGTGACAGAAGATAATCTCAGGGGAAAGGGCTCAAAGCTCTCAAACAAGTCAGGCTGAAGCGTTATTCCACTAACCTTTTCTGTACTTTTTTTTCACACCAACTTTTCTCATCGTCAGTTTCAGCTTTCCTTTAAAATAGATTTTTTTTTAATTTAATGTCTCCATTATTTAATGGACATTAAAAATATCTAATATTTTTATTTAACGTCCTCATGTCTCCAGTACTGCAATTTAATGTCACCGTCTTTAATTTAAAAAACCATTGTTTTACAGAAGACAGCAAGAAAGTAAGCAAGCAAGCAAGAAAGAAATCCTTTCAATCTTTCCTATGTTTTTCTCTGGAGGGCAAATTTCTTTTAATCACTTTCCTGAGCATAACTTAGCACATGTAATTATATCTCAAAACAAAAGGAAGTGAATCAATGCATTACTTTGATTTTAGGAAATACTAAATATAGTAAATCTAAGGATTTCTTACTACCCTTTTGATACAGTTGTCATTGCAAAGGACTAAAGTGCTTCTGGGTAGAGAGTAAATAAGATGATGCAGCACTTGTTATAGAACAGCCTTTCTGAAATGCAGGATTGGTGTCTGGAGGCATTAGGGTTCAGGTCTAAGCTGCCAGCCTGATGGAAAATAACACACACTCACACACTTAGATTTTGGCACACTGCTGCAGTTTTGTTTTACAGGAATTTTTTATTTTTTCTTTTTTTAAGACTACAGTCATCCTAGCTTACACTCATATCCTAAACACCAGACCATCCTAAACCTGTGCAACTGCATTTATGCACAACAGAAAGGATGTTCCCTGAAATACAAGTGATCCTGTCTCCACAGAGTGATCTCCTGAGCAATGGAGTAACAGCCTGCAGCTCACCATACTTATATCCCCCCTCTCTGGCCCTGCTTTTACAATACCTTGGTGACTTCTCAGTGTCACACATCTTTGCTACACCCTTTGTGGCTGATGGGAAGCTAGTTTGCTGTGCAATTCCTCATAAGGGTCACTGTCCAGCTGTGCAAGCATTTCTCTGCCACTGGTGACCCATCATCCTGACTTTGCAATGCCCTTGTGTCCTGGGTTATGGTGTGGAATGTATTCTATCACTATCTTCACGAACTGATAAATCCAATTGTTGGAGCAGTGCTCTTCCCAAACCCCCTGAGCTATTTTCTGTTAATGGCCCA
>VZUI01094658.1:0-34298 GCA_013401135.1 Cettia cetti
GGGGGCGGCGGCGGCGGGGGCGGAGGGGGCGGAGGGGGCGGCGGCGGAGGCGGTGGCAGCGGCGGGGACGGCTGCGATGCCGCGTAGGGGGTCACCGCTTTCGTCTGCGGGGACACGGGAGCTGCCACAGACACGAAGGGCCGACCTGCAGGCTCCACTCGGGCCTATGGGGAAGGGATTTTTAATGAAAGTGGAAAGGGAGAAAAAGAAGAGAGAGGGAAGGAGGGAGAGAGGGAAAGAGACAAAGAGATTATGAAGTCAAGGTCTAAATGAGCCCAACATTAAAAAATTAAGTGGTAGATTACAGCATGCAAGAATTATTAGCAAAACACTGGAGCCAGAGACAATTCCATACATTGACAAGCCCGGACCATGCAAGGGGATGGGGCAGGCCGGGAGGGGAGCCGGCAAAAATCAGTGGAGCCAGTTCTGCTCCAAGCGAGGCTGACTGTCGGGAGGGAAGATACAGCAGCCTTGTTCCTCCCGTGGGGAAGGCAGTGGGACCCCGTGAGAACTGCTGACCTCTTTGGGCAAGCACAATGACCCAGAGCCCCCCCACCCCGAGCACCCCAGGCCATGACAGAGCACAGAGGCAGAGCCGAAGACGCTATGGACATCTCAGCTCAGTACAACTGGAATCAAACCACACACGGTCTCCCAGAGCATGTCAAATCCTTACATCTGTTAGTTCAGGCATTACACTGTTGAGTGTTACAAAATGCAGAAATCCTAAACTGCTCTAAGACACATTGAGAGCAAGTTCTGCACAGGAATAGTACTGAGATATTTTTCCTTCACATGCTCTGCTATCCACGACTGGCAAGGGAAAAATAGGGAAAAAGAAGGAGAACCAAGTTTTCCTAGGAAAATTTCCCCAGAAGGAAATGTTTAGACATCTGCAAAATAAAGTAAACTTGGGAAAGGAAAGTTACACATGCAACTCGTATGTTAAGCAGAAAAATTAAGGAAAAACAGGGAGAAGCTGACTAGTGGAAGAATCAATGGAAAAGCAGCAGGCAGTACTTTAGTCTACTCTTTAGGTTATGCTCAAAAAGTTATTTCTCAAAAACTGTAAGCCTACATTTCTCTTGAAAATTAAAACAATAATTGCATTACTGAAATTTATAAACATCCTCCTAATACAAAGTGTTTTGGCTACAAGCCAAGTTGTGAATTTCAGAGCACAGCATAGAAACATGCATTAGAAATAGACCACCACCACGGCAACTGACCACACTGGGTACCTATACCTTATTAGTAGGTACTTTGCAGTAAGTTAGCACAATTATGCTCATCTGCACGGGAAGAGCACATTTGCATATTGCTTTGTTCTAAACACAGGTGCACAGTGTCTGTATGTGCAGAACTCCACGGAAAGGATTAGAGTCAGAAGCAAAAAACAGTGATTTTACAACAAACACAGGGTGTGTGCCTCTCTACCTGTCACATTAGGTCTGGAAGGCAAGAGTATTAACAGGTCTGGAACTAAATCAAGGTGTCCACATTACAAAACAGAAATCTTGATCTCTTGCAAGTGTTAGTCTGTAAATTACCATTCTCCCAATCACCCAGGTTAATGAATTTTCAGTTAGCACCACCTGACCTTAATTGTGCCCTGTATAAGGCACCATGGGTGTGCTGCCCTTAGTTGTGCTGAGCTTCACTTTTGACACCTGAGACAGCAAAAGGCAACAGGAAAAATAAAGGCAGCATAAAACAGGCAGAGAGGGAGATGAAGGCATAACAGAATAGCTATCCTTGAATGGCAAGACCTTGGGAATCTTGAATTTGTCCCTTAAAGCAGCCACAGCGAGCATGCATCTAGGTATTTGTTGTAGCATACCATTTGAAATAATGCGTTCAAAATTTAACAAGCAAAATGAGGCTTCATAAGCTCTTCACTGCCCAACTGGGAACAAATGAATAAAGTATTCTTTGGGCAAAGAGCAATCATTCAAAATATGAAGTAGATGGATTATTTGCACTTTGGGAAAAGTTTTTCTTAAATATATTCCTTAGATATATTTGAAAGAGGGAGGTTTTTCCTTGTACCCATTAAAGACAGTCATCTTCACAGTGAACAAATTAAACACCCAGGGCAGAGAAAAGACTACTGTGCATCTCAGGAGGGGGAGCCCCTCCCATCTCCACAGAATCAAATTAAATTTCAACACCCAGAAACATATTCTGTGATACTTTGTTTACAGAAGAACCTTGAGAGAGATCCATTTGTCCTTTTTTTTTGTCCTTATACTTACGTGATGTCCTTCTGTGTATCTTGAGAAACTACTTATTGCATACTAGCAATTCCTATTTCTAACATGCATCTTCATGACTATCTGGAATTCTAACAAAATGTGTCTCTTTTTCTATCAACTGTCTCTCTCTTTTTTTTTTTTTAGCTATTTTTTTCCTAAGAAAACAAACGTTTTCAATTGAACTCTTTGCCGTCTCCTTTCCCATGCTTCTGGACTGGTTAGCAAATTTAGGTCAAATATGACAGATCTCTAGCAATCTCAGTATGTTTTCGACTTCAAGAAATTGTTGCAAAGTCACTGGCAACTGGTAAATGAGGGAAAAGTGGGCAGAACTCCCCCATTATTAATTTGTTGAGGTACTAATACAACCCCCTGGGCTGGAAAGAGCACCAGTGTCATGTCATCTCCCTGCTGAGACACAGCATGCTCTGTTCTGCCCTGCTTGCCCAGGGGAATGAGCCAAGGAATGAGACAAGGTGGGAGGGAGCTGTTGCATGAAGGGAAGGGACATGCAGGAAAGTTCTGCCACTTGGTTGGGACCTGCCCACATGAACTTCTTAAGCCAGCTTTGATACCAAAGCACTGTAGCAAAGCTGCCTCTGAGGTAACTGGAGACTAATCTAAAGCACATCTCAGTATCACTGTTAACACCTTCTCATGTAAAATACAATTCTTCAACACCACCGCTGCCTTTCTTGCCACCCAGTTTAACATTTTTTACTGCCAGTCTGATTTCCTCATTATTCAAGTTCCATGGGCCAGATTTACACTGGAGTTCCACTGAAAGTAAATTTGTCACCAATTCATTCAATTGTTTAACACAGCTTCTGTAAGTTTACACAGTTCATTTCATTTGGATTCTTTGGAAGTTTTAGGGCAATCCATTTACCTGTGTTATTCATGAGGTGAAGAGATATACCTTTTCTTGGATTTGCAGAAAGGAATTCAAATTGATGAAATCTTGCTACATGGATGGCCCTCAACAAGAAGCATTCTGAATATTTTCTTTTTAACATGGCTTTAATCAGTTAGCATAAAAATTCTTGGGGTTTATTTAGATGAGCAACTGCCAGCAGCACTACAGACTTGATAAAGAACAACAGTAACCCCAAGGCAGTGAACTTCAAACTTTTGCTTAAAAACTTACAGTGAGTGTACCTAGCAGCAGGATTTATGCTGAATCCCAAACTTGAGGAAACAGTAACATTATCATTCTCACAGCAGTACTCTTTCACCTCTGTGGGATACCTGCTAGCAAATGCTCCATCTCGTGCAGCTCACTCTTGCAGAAAGGATGCATCCTATACCCACACAAAAGCCATCTGCTGATGAACATGCACCACATGTTGCACTCATGCAGCAGAAAAACCTGGACCACAATTTAGCAAGCCACATTCCTGGACTGAGTACTACTTTACTACTGGAATCAGACAACTTCCAAACCAGGAGAAATTGCAGAAAAGTTGTGAATCCCAAAGGATGCAGCCATGTCAGCTTTCACACTGTCATATGCTTTCTCAATTGAGAAGACGATGTGTTATCTTATTTTTAGTTATTTATCTGAAGCACCAGTGCCAGGTGTATTGATCTGCAGCTTTAGTTTTAAAAAGCTTGCTTCTCTAGCTTGAACCCGGGGTCTGGGCAAGATTCAGAACTGACAGAAGCAATTAGAGTGCACTTCCACACGTAGCTGCTACAGTTAATGACATCAAGGCTGTTCAGGAAGCTGGAGATTCCTTCAAACCTGACAACAAATCAGCTTCAGCAGAATTTCTCCTGTGCATGGAAATCTTCCCCAAGAACTACAAGTTTACCACAGAAAGAATAGAAAACTAACCAAACCACAGCAGACCTGAGCCCCAGCCTCAATGGGTTAAAGTCTTTTGTAACTCTCTACCAGCAACAGGAGGTACCACATCTGCCTTAATCCACAGCTGCTGACAATGTCAGTACTTTTGTTTTGACCGTATCTGGTTAAAAGGTTACTGATTCCATTCCACTGTTCCTCCATAACAGAGGTTACTGGTTCCATTTCCACCTAATATAACAGAAAGCTTTTGAGTAAAAACTACTGAAGTACTTCAAAATATATATACCTGCTTTCAGGCCCCAGTTACTCACATCTTTACAAAGGAAAGATGTCGCTACTTAACTGGAGAAAGATCTTAGTGAAAGAATTTCATTCAACTTGTTAACAGCTTATCTTTTTATTTTGTCTTCATTCAACATTAGTAAATAGGACTCTGTGAGAGGGGCTGTATAATGCCTTCAAAGAACAAAAAGCTTCTATGCACACAAATAAAAGAAAGAACATGAAGTTGCAGGGCTGAATTACCTGAAAAAGTGATTCCTAAAAAACAACTATATAACGGTGTAAATGAACCACGTAAAATAAGAAATGCCACTCAAGACAGAGGTGGGATAAGTACAATACCCTGTCTCATACACATTTTGTTGGGTGTTGGTTCTCAAATTAAAGTCTTCTTGTTACCTTGCTGGATTCCTCCAGTTGAGTGCCTCGTTTCCAGGCCTCAGAGAACATGGAGCTGACAATGCTTTGGGAACGGACATGTCCAGCTGTCTGTGTGTCAGAAACTCCACTGTCAGACTGATTAGAATGATTTGATTGAGATTCTGTTCAGAAAAAAAGTTAAGGAACAGTTAGCATATGCTTCTGAATGTATGAGTAATGGCAGGATGCTTAAAATGCAACTCTGTGTGACTTGTTAAACTTGTCCCCAGAGGACACTGCTCCCAGTAACGACTGCATAAGCTCTAGCTCACATCCAGGCCATCACCATCTAGAAAACAGAACAGTGCAACAGCTGCCTGCTACTAACCCAACCTGAAGCTGCATAAGGATGAGAGCATGCCAGATATGTTTCAAAGTAAAACCACACTGCAGCTGTATGGGTTCTGAACCATGCCACATCCCTGCACTTTGGGACAAGCCCTATTTCATGCAGTGCATGCAGCCTGCTCTCTCCAGCACTGCCTCCCAGCACAACCTTAAAGATGGACCCCGGGCACAGGCTGTGGACAGGCAAACTGCACCAGCCAAGGCAGCACACTGCTTCCAATGACCCATTCCTCAGCACAAGAGAAGGACTGGTGTGCATCCTGCAAGTAGCCAACACAGATAATGCTCTGGGTCTACAGGGTGTCTTGACAAGACAGCAGCAGGCACTGCCAGACCAATTTATTCAGCCTGGCACCTGCTTTCTGTGTAATCCCAAACTGACGTGGCACAGGATGGAATGCGACTTTGGCAGAACGTGCATGGCTGGTGGGCTTGTCTCCCTACAAGAATTGATACTCTCTGAAAAACACCCAGCTTGGACAGAGAAATTGTGAGTAACCAAGAATTTACTGCTATGCCACAGTTAAAACAACAAGGTACCTTCCCAGTTAGGCTGCATTTGCTTAGCTCATTCTTACAGGCTACTTTCTGAACCTGTCCAATTCAGTAGCATTAATCCCCAACCCATATCTGTGGCAGACAAAACACAACAGCACATTTTCAATACAGAACCTAGCCCCTGAAGGTTCCAAATAACCCACCAAAGCATCAGTCAGCTCTGAACAGTGAAATTACACTGTATAAACCATTTACCAATTTTTAAACTGTTACATGCAACATGAAACCAGCCTCAGTTCTGCTGAGAGATAAACAGGAGTACATTAATGCAGGCATGCACAATTTGACATGGGAACAGAAAGAGTATTTTCAAAGTTTTCTCTAAAGAAATTGGATCTTTGCCTTTGGGCAGGGGCTATTTCTCATTTTCCAATTTCAAATATTTCAGTCAACAGAGCAGTTCAAGAACTACATATATATGTTCTATGCATCATTACAATATAAATTTGTTTTTTCAAACAGGTGAACATAGAGGCACCAGGAATTTGAAATGGTGTTTCCTCCTCTCAGTGTAAGAAAAACACTGGGTTTTGGAGGTGAACAAGAAAGTGGTGTATATTTATATAGATGAATGTTACAGATAAAGTTTATGTTTTAGAATAAACATAGCATAAAAGACTTTGGAGAAACAGTCCATTTCCTGCAATAGTCTCTCTTGAGGCATCCAGACAGCAGATTATAACAAAGGCAACTAACTGAATCTTTGTATTATGAGATAGATCACATTGTTACCTGGCAAACTAGATGAGCTGGAGCCTGACTTGATACTGGAGCTAGACAAGGAGGTCCAGTCATATGCTGATTCTGTTCTCTTCAATGCTTCCTGATAGTTCATGTATAGTTGCTTCCCGTACTAAGTAAAACGACAAACAAGTTTAACAACTCTGTACAGGCTGTTCGCTCTTTTCAGGCTGTTGAGCTCCACCTCTGGCTTCTCTATTACATCATTCCTCCTGACAGTCCCCCCAAAGCAACACAGACTATGTTAAGGAGTTCAGGCAATATTAAGGGTATTGGTGAATTGCTGAAAGAAAGAAAAACAGTTCATTTATGCTAGAAGAGACAGTGTCAAGCAAGAAATGGCCCAATGAGTAAACTAAGACAAGCTGAGGCTCTTGGAAAATCAACTCTATTTTCTCAATTCTCTTTTCCTGTAGGCCTTCTTTTTTAAAATCTAAAAGGAGCTGGCTAAAATCTATCCATGATCTATGTCAGAACTGTCATGTGACAGGGGTGCAGCAGAAACATGAAGAAAAGGTCCAATTACTGAATTATTATAACAAAGCCAAATAATTTTGCTAAGGAATGAAAAATGTAAGATTTTACAGTTCAAGTTCAGAACAGTTACACAGAGAGAAGTTAGATTTACCATGTATTTTGCTAAGTAACTGTACATGGTTTTAAGCAGGTGATGCCAACTACTCGTAACAACAGTGTAAGACTCTGGGGATACCTTAGCAATGCGGATGCCATTGATCCACTGGTGTAGAGTTCTTACATCATCACAGCAAAGATATTTGATATACTGGGACTTCTTCTGGATCTGAGGATGCTGAAAGAAAACTATGCATTTTCATCAATGTTTTCACAGCTAGGAATGCAAGGAAAGCATTTATTTGTTGAGGTCTATACAGATAAACCTAATGCTGGAAGCTCTTCAACTGTAGTCTGTATTTAAGTTCACTTAGAAATGTTCCAGAATATTTCAGGAGGTGAATTTCAATGGGGATTGCTTCACACACACTTGGCAGTGTGTCCAGCATGTACTGATCTCAAGTTTGAAACACTAAGAAAGAGCAATTCTTTCACTATTTTATGGCTGTAGTACTTTCTACCTACCAAGAATCTTCTGTACCTATGGACTGACTCACCATTTGACAGAGAAAAATGATATTTCACCTTTCTCTCACATAAAAATCCCCCAAACTAGAGGAAAACATACACACTGGTCTCTGTCTTTGCAGGCTTAAGTGAGACACTCCCCAAGTGACATGCTGTTAAGCACAATTCCATTTTCAGCTTGTAGAGCCTTCAAGGTTCCCACCCTACTGATACAGGGCTATCATCTAAAAATACTTGCTGCTCCCAAATGCACGTATAACAAATGTAAAGGCACTGTATTTATCAATTAAGCAGTCAAGAAACAAGCACATGCTTTTCAAAATTAGCCACTGGAAATCATTCTAGATGGACTATTGAGTTGTTTCCTGTCCAGGCTGTAGAAGTTACAGGTCTCTCAGCTGCTGGGGCAACTGAATACTCCAGTTCTTATTATTTCCTCTGTAAGCTTACAGCAAAGTGACACAACAGTTTTGCTAGAGGATCGTAGGTATTAAAGTTTTATTGTTTCAGTTTTTTACTGAAACATATCAAAGAACTCTTAAGCTTTTTCAGAATATTTTATCCTGTTGCCCTGCAACACAATTACTTTTAAATGAATTTAAGATGTTTATGACCTTAAACAGAATATTTATAACAAATTTTCTTATGACAGTAGACAGTTGTTTTCATTTTTTACTACCAGCTTCCTTCACATGCATGTTGTATAATAAAGAAGAGTCTATAGAAGCAAATACAATTACTAACTTGAACACTCTTAAGTTTTGATATAAACAAAGGAGTCAAGATAAAGACAAATCCAGTCTGGACATCAGTAGAGAACTGGGTGTTCAGTTTGTATTTGCCATTCACCTGTCCCAAAGGAGCTACTTTCTAGCTTAATGAGCCTTTGTGGCACAAAACTCTATTTCTATTTAAAAAAAACTGTGTGGTTTCTATACATTTGTACTAATTGAAAACATTGATGCAACATTATAAGAACTAATGGGGCAGAACTGAATCCTGCTTAATATAATAATTTGGTGATTCATCAGTTCCACAAAGAAAGCACAGCTTCACTTGGTGTAAGCTACCCAACTAAATCTACCCCATTAATTTACTTAGGGACAATTTCTATGCGTTTTTGTGTCTTCATTAACATTACCATTAAATTTTATGCTCAGAAAGGCAATATTTCTTTAAAAAAAATCTACTTTGTGTGGTGAAAAAGTCTGAAAAAATAATTTACTATTAACCTGTCCAAATGACACAGACAAAAGTGAAATGTAAGTAGAAAAAAATCAATTTACTTTAAGGAATTTATGATACCTATGAATACTGACATTTTTGTTTGCATTCAATGACCTATTAGAACATGGAAAGTACTTCCAGTTTCAGCTGTGTACTTTCTCCACTAATATCCTGTCACATATTTAATATTCAGTGTCTCCTCAGTGGGCTCAAGGACATGTTCCAAAAAGGAAAATGAAATCCTTTTTCAGGCAGTGGACAGGCAGCCACACACTCCAGGCACAGCAAATGCTCCAATGTACTGACATGTACAGCACCACAGGAGCTCCAGAGCAGGGAGGGGGACAGTGCAACTATAACCACATCTTCTCACTGGCACCATTTCAAATCCATGAAGACACAAGACACGTTACTTGCTGTGAACACGGTGTGAAAGCCTCTTCTAAAATAGCTTGGTACCCAGCTATCTTGCAGGAACTGACACCATTCTGAGCACTATGTGGGAGTCAACAGAAACTAGATGTGTTGATGCAATTAAAATAACTTGATGCACTCATGTTATTAGATCCTTTTAAGATCAGGTGACTGGTTTTATAACAGTTTTTGCCACTTGTTCTTTCTACCTGTCCTTTATACTCAGAAGATGCCTCCTTAACTGCATCCCTTTTCCCTCAGGTTGGTCCACAAAGAGTCGACTTGAATCTTTCTCTGGACCTACCCTGAGAAGATAACTCCCTGGAATTAGCATTTCAAGGGGTATTATCTCTTTGAACCTAAACAGTTGTAAGGTATAGAGTTGCCCAATGGAAAAGAAGACCTTAGTGTGTGTTTTAGAGTATAATGAACAATTAAATAGACTGGCACTCATCAGTCTGGAAATAAAACAATTCAGGGCGATATGAAAACATTCATAAAGTCACAGAGAACAGGCAACAACTGTTCACTAACTGTTCACACTGTATAAAAGAACTAGAGGAAAATGAAATGAAAAGCAGTTGATGGTTCAGAACAAGTAAGAGTGTATTCAAGGTACAGCCAACTGCTGCAGTGTTACCTTCAGCACTAAGCAATAGTCTGTGGGTGCCTTGTATTTGTTCCGATAGTCCTGCCCATAGTAAACACTGACATGGTCTAGCTGTAGAAAGCACACAAGATCCCGTGAGACCTAGTAAATACAGAAATGGTCATTTACAAAGTATCTTTATAAAAATCCACACACATTGACACAATCAGTCTAATGCTAAGATCCAAGGTCTAGTTAAGGTCTAGTATCCAAGGTCTAGTTAAGCTCAAATATTAGCTTCAATCTGATTCAAAAACTACCAACACAAGGTCTTTCATCACACCTTCATTTTTAATGAAATCAGTCTGGTTTTTGTGTTTTGTCTGCATTTTGCCTCTTGACAACATTTTACACTGGACTACTAATGTTTACCCAGAGTAGGAATCAGGAGAAAGTAAGTATGATTGGCTGATCAGGAAGGTATCAGCTGCTGGTTACATTTCACCTTGGTAATAATCAAGGTGTCCAGATTCCAGTGTGACTGTGAGTAGAATTCTAAAGATGTTTGGCAGTGAGTGTAGGGCAAAGAATTTCAATGGGCTACTTGCATACAGATTGTTTTAATGAAGCAAAAGATAACAGAAAGAACATCTGACATGCATTCAGCTCTAAAGGGAGCTGTTGTGCTGATAGTTTTCCTCTTTGTTCCCAGATGTGTGGGAGGTGAGCTTCCTGTACTGGTAATCATCTGATGCTGTCAAGACTGATTGATTCATGGATGACTTGAACTCACAGTAGTTCAGCCTTGAAGCTGTAATGTATTTGTAGTGGCTTTCCACTTATTTTACATTTAGTTATTTTACATTTACATTACTGATACAGAGAACGCCAGTAAGTGATCCTGAAGAAACGGAATTAAATTTACCAGTTTCAAAAAATGTAGCACCAATTGATCCAAGAAGAATCCCTTTTATATAAACCAACTAAACATAATGAAATTATGCAGATTGATTATGGAGTTGGTCTGATACTTCATGATTGACATTTGCAAAGCAATTTGGTCCTCCATCTGAATTCTGCTTGAGCAAAGACCAGTTTCTTAGCTCCAGCAAAAGCTTTTCTTCAAGTATTTCTGAACACCTAACCCTAAGTTAACTCAAGGAGACCCCTGTTATTCTCGTATTTTTAAACTGGGATTACACCCTTCACATCAAGTGCTGCCACAAAAATTCACACAATATTTCCACGGCAAAGCCAGCCTTTTGGATGTGGCACTTGGAAAAGCACAGCTAAGCCAAACCTTAAAGCCAACTCTCGTGTGCACTGTTTAGCAGCAATAAACAACTCAGAGCAATTGCTTTAAGCAGCATACCTTCGCCTTTCCTTTAGGGACATAGTAGATGCCAGAAGCCCGAAGAAGGAAGTAACGCTTCTTCCAAGATTTCTTACCATCCTCTTTCAGCCACAAAACCCCCTCAATCTCTGGCACAGTTACAGAACTTCCACAGAAGCATTCCTGCCAATAAATACAATGGTTTGGGAAACAGGCAGAACAGAGTGCATGCAGTGGTTTGTTTGGAATGATTGAAATTCTTTATCCAAGGAATGCACTCGTAGCAGGGACAGCTCTTTTTTCACAGGAGATATGAACTGCAGATTAACCAGAGAAGCAATAAGGTAATTCAGACAAACATGATAGGGCATCTGAACATTTGCTCAGTGCAACAATGACAAAAAAATCATTAGCAGCTACTGTAAAGATTTTCTAATTACTGCTTCTCAGTAATAGATCCCCCAATGGCTTTACTGGCTTTAGGGTCACAAGGTCACCTTATACAGCCTCACATGTATAAATACACACAAACCTAACTGTGCATCCATCAGACACAGCTACAATTCATTCCAGGAATACTCTGCTGCTACTAACTGCCCACAACACTGCAACTTCTGCTAAGGTTCTATTTATAAAGAACTAGCAGAGAAAACCAAGTGTTTTAAATACACTCCAGATTAATATGCAGCACAGAGACTTATGAATAATCCTAGACAGAAAGAATTAAGCAGAATTACAGTTCTTTGCATGTTGTGGTTTCAAACAACTTTTTCATCCAGAGTATACATGCAAAAACTTATGAAAATCCATATTAAAAATACACTAATAACATGCATATGCTACTTTTAAGTTTAAACTATTTTAAGTCAAATCCAAAATTAAATATCCCAAATATTCACCTTTAGGTAACTAAGTAAATCATAATCATTATTCTGGAAATCAAGTTGAACCTTGGCACTTCAGCCATGTAACAAAAATATCTGGTTTTCAGCTTATGAAAGCTATAATTACTGTTTGCTTTATTTGCCCCAGACTTTTATGCCCTTATTTCTGTAAACTGGTTAATGTGTTTGATAATAATTGGTTTTCTGTCATGCATTTCTTAAAACTCAATATTTGGGGTTTTTTAATTTTAAAATCTAATTGAAAAATTCCTATGCTACTTTGCTTATTATCCAAATTTGAAGTATTAACTTAGACTAGTCTCCAGACCCATGCTCTAGAATTCTACAGAAATAAAAATTAGGAAAGTGCTAGTAAAAATTTTCTACCACCACAGGTCAAAAAACCAGGTGAGAGTTCTGCAAATTTCAACTTGAAATGAATGGATTTAGCCATAGGTACAGGCAACCTCAATTTGATTATCACTGTGTATGGTATTTTAGATACTAAACTAAATACAGAAACTTATTTTAACTGATCACATCAGAAACAGTGTTACATTAAAACAGCCACTTATCTCAAATATAACATATTCCATTCACAGTCTTCCAGAATTACATTCAGCCCTGTCCATCAATTTCAATCATCACAACCTTTTGCAGTTTGTCTTCAAGCTCCAAAATGACCACTATATCTTTTTGGTTTGACATTCTTACCTCTAGCAGCACCTCTTTATTTCTGTCTGCCATCTCAGAGGTTTCTTTCTTCCCCAGAAGATAGTTCTGTAACACAAGAAAGTTTAATATTTCTATAGGCATTCTGAAATCAAGTCAAATGGCATTTCTTGTTTACTTCTCTGTAGCAGTAAGAACAAAACTTTGTACACTAATTGAAACTGTCAGACTGCTAAATACTACATTGGAGTAACTTATAATCATCTTTACCAGAAATATCAATCAGTCCATACTCTCACCTAACAGCCTCATAACAACACCATCCTGCCTTTCCATGGATCAAACAGCTGTTACAATGCATCCAGAAATAAAAATACTACGAACATGTAAATACCACAATAAAAATATAAAACCCACCCAGAGATGTGTAACATACTGTCATTATTTTTGTGTTCAAAGAAACACACATAGAAGCAATGTACTTCTTTCCACCTTGGGCTGAGTTTTGCTGAACGGAAATACTAAATAAAGTACTTGTCAACTTCTTAAATGGAACTTAATTATGCATAGGCATCATACCTTATTTAATAAGTTATTTACTCTTATTCAGTTTGAAAGAGACTAGGACAATGAAAAACATCTTCCTAATCTCTAGCTCTAATACTGGAAAAACCCAAATATTCACGAAGTTCTGCCAGTTCAGTATTTTAAAGTAAGGAGAAATATTTGGTTTATACTGATACCTCACTCCTGTGGCAGCGCCTACTATATGTACTGATAGTAAACCTATAATCTACAATCTTTTAGAATAAATGTAGAGTTTTGGTGCTTCAGTGCAAAGCAGTTGCATAAGAACTTGGTTTTTAGATCTTGCTTAAAAATAAATAAAATCAGGTAAACTGATGTCCCATAGGATGAACACGCAAAACTCATACCCAGTTGAAATCCAATAAATTAGCAATAGATGCCATACAGACATCAAAATAATCTATCAGATCAAAAGGAAATAAATTAGGTAAGAGTTAAGACAGAGATTAAGTGATACTAGACAGAGATCAAGTGAATTTTCAATGCAAATTCTTCAAAGAGCCACCTTCTGCTTTTCTGTTTTTCCTCCACTCCCCTACAATACTGAAGTGCTGCCAGACACCAGGTCTGTAGCTACCGTGTGAGAGAAGAGAGGTCTTTGAGGCCATTTGAGAGGAAGAGGGGCCTTTGGCTTCTTAGCCAGGGAGCAGGAAACACAGGTGAATATAGGCAGGTCCCAACTTCCAAAGGAAGGGACACATGCTCTCTTCTCTTCACCTGCCATTTGACCATGGAGTAGCTAGTCTCTTAGATTTTGTCTTCCCCTTCTTGCCAGCACAGTGCACAGTGGAGAGACATTACTATTAGCAATATCTGTCAACACCTTTTTTGCATATTCATATAATTGAGCAGCACCAAGTATGGGTGTACTTCCCTGGAAACTGCCTGGATTCATATGTATTAAAATTACTCACAAACACATTAGCACACAGATTGCTTCAGCTCATGGCTGTCTCTTAGGAATTGACTTTGTGCCAACAACACTGTGGATGTACATAGTCCTGAAGTGTAAAGTTGCCTGGCATTTTAACCAAAATGAAAGTATGGAAATGAATGCCACCAAAAAAGCAAGAAACTGCAATCAGCCAACACAGACATTCAGCACAAATGTCAGGCTTACCTGTGGATTCTTGAAAAGTGCGTATTTCTCTATACGTTCCACGAACATCAGTTTGTTTTGACTATCTCTTGTCCAGTTCAGGAGATTTTCAACTAAATTTTCATGATCTTCAAAGATCCTTTCTGTAGCAATAAAAAGTGAGCAAATACATTGGAATCTGTTGCATTTTGTGACAGAAATTAATCTGTAGTCATTCCTAAGAGACAAGGCATATATGCAGAGAAAATAAGAGTTCAAGATCTACTACAATGGGGAAGAAGCTTATGCGAAGAGACTAAAAGAATTTAGTCCACTTCCAGACACGCCTGGTTTAACTTTTTTACATCCAGTTACTTAACATGGACTTCCTTTAGCTTCAAGTTCATGATTTCATCAACATATGAAATGTTTTAATTTTTTTTATCTGAGAAGGCCTACCATTCCACAGGAACACTGCAGATTCAAATGCTAACATTTTAAAGTTTATGAGCACAAATAAGATTATCACATTTATGTGTTTTCTGGTCTACACAGTTCCCAAAGGAATGGATCAGGCAGCATTTTCAGCACAAAACTTGTTTTTACATCCTCAATGACTATCTCACTCATGAAGTATCAAAAACTAGTGGACAATGATCAGAAGGAAAACCAAATGCTTCTGAAATGTGGAATACCCATGGCTAGTGGGGGTATTGTAAAGAAGTCTGAAAACTGACCCTGTCTACTTCTGTGATCTCTGTTGATAAATGATATATCAACAACAGCCTCTGAGAACTTTGGTTCTCAGTCAAAGCCCTTGGCTTTGACTCTCCTTTGAAAAAGTTACCACTAGTGCGCTAGTACTATCACTTCAGAATACTGAAAATAGACTAAAGGGAACAGAGTAAAGAAAAAGAGGAAAATTTACTGAAATGGTAGAAAATAGCTGAAAATCCTCATTGAAAATAAAGAATAAGAAATCTTTGGGAAACCACTAGACCAACTTTCTCATCCTTCAAACACACTGAAATAAAATCTAGCTGTTTACAATTTGTTCACAGTGGCATTTAAGGAAACTAATTTTTTCAGAATCCTCTGGGACCTGCTTGACCTTTCAATTGCACCTGAAAGCAGAACATAATTTTTTCCCACAAAATCAATTCCCCCACATTCTTACAGAGTGTATATGGCTGATCACACCCTAGAAGCTATTGCTAGTGAAGACTGAGATGACAGGACACCTCAACATCTTAGTGTGACTGTAACAAAATGTCATCTGCAGGGAGTGTCAGATGGTAACACATTAATGAAGTCTCTGAGTTCTTTATAAGAAGCTTCTGAGTTACAATTCATGACTTCTATCAAACTCTGTAACAACACAGCAACAGTGTCTTCTAAAAAAAGTAGAAAAGCCATTACCTAACAGAAGAATAAACCAAAAAAGCTTCAGATGACTATGATACAAAGTTTACATCTCACTACAGCTTCATTAGTGAAATTGGATAGCTTTCAAAACATATCAACTCTTATTACAAGGGCCCAGTTTATTAAACTTTTAAGTTTTTGAGCCTATAAGATATTAGTTTTCATGTGATAGGCAGAAGATTCAAAGAATACCTTGCAGCCCACAACAACCATTTGGCATGCTACACTACCTAAAATAGATAAGGTTTCACCAAAGGAGAGGAAACAATAACTTTCACTGTAATTTGAAATCAAGGTGTTTGGCTTCAGTTCTGTGTTTTTCTTTAATCAAAGTCGATAGGTAAGATGCACCTTACTCATTCCCCTTATTTTTCATAAAGATGATATATCTTTTGGCTAAATAAACAGTGTGGTCTGTGCAACGAATGCAAAGGAGCTTTAACTGCTTTTAGAGGAATACTGCTAATTGCATTCAAATATTTAACAGGAAAAGAAAAATGCAGATAGCTTTATGAAACAGCAGTTATTAGGATCAGTTCAAAATACAATTTACAAAGAGGAAGAAGCACAGTAAGTTTTTCATCCCTTGCTTCTTTCTTCTGTGAAGAACACATCAAAACCAAGAGGCTCAGTGACCACACATTAGTAACATTTCTATATCATACCACTGAATTTAGCCATGCTTTTAACATAAAAGAAGAAATAGTTTTCAGATCATTCTGAAACAAGGTCAATCATGAGCTTTATTACATGAATTAGCATTTACTACATTAATGAACAGGATGATGAATATTATGAAGACAATTATTTAAACCATTCAGAGGATGTAGACTAGTGCAGCATCCATGAATAAGAAATGCTTATAATTATTACTTACCCATTTGCAACTCAGAGATGGTTTCCACCAATGACCAGTCTAAGCTGTAGCCACAATGTGATTTATCCATCAGATTGTCTAATACTTGTCTCACTGTTTGCCTCTCATCCACCATCATTGTTTTTGAGCTGTCATCAGACATATGGACTCTGATCACCAACTGTTAAGCAAAAAATTAAGAAAACAAAAAGAAGGAAATAATCTACCACATTTCAAATAAAAATAAAGTTTCTAAGATCTTTTTTATTCTTTTAAGGTTTTCTTACAGTAGCATAAAATTCAATCAAAACACTCCCTCAAAATGTAAGAAGTCATAAATGATGGCTAGATATTTGTATCACAGAAACTTAACAAGATACTGATCTTCTTCAGCACAAGAAAATAAATATAAAGGTCTTTCCAACACAATGAGAAAGTCCTTCAGTTGTGTGTTAAGAAGGAAAAGAAAATCCTTCCTGCAGAAGTATCCTGTTCTGAAAAGAAAGTGGCTTTCAAACAATATCTAGGTGGAACAAACAGAGATACAGAGCTTTGCACAAGCTTATAAAGAATCAGAATTTTTCAGATGTGCAGTTTAAGCTTTTTGCTTGCTTCCTACGGTATTTTCTAAAAATGGTTATCATGTAAACAATATAGCAATACTAAACCTTACTTTTCTGGGAAATATGAAGCAGTAGTGTGAAAAAATCTGCTTTTAAACATAATGGCTTTTCATAGGCATTTTAAAGAGGTCACTGTCTAGAAGCCAAAATCCAGCCTACATTTTCCAGGTGAAAAAAAAATAAAATAAATATCTCATAAACTGGTATAAACAACTTACCTTTTTCACTTGTGCTTCTTTAATCTTCTCTAATGCAACCCTAATCTTCTCAGCTTTCAGTTTAGCAGCCTGTTCCTCCTAGGGGGACACAACACACAATTCCAGTTAACACAAACTTCATACAGGTTTCAGTGGATTTGAGGCTACCATGCTTTAAAACATTAACTGAAATGCTGATTTGTACACCTGTTTCTTAGTGATGGTGAAAACTATTACTTTTTAAGACAAAAAGTGTTCCTATCTAATATTTAGAGATACAACTGCCATTAACTCCAACATACTGCAGGTATATATTTTGTATACACCTGTATACATCTGGCATTTCTGTTCTCCTGCACTGTAAGTAGCCTTATGCTATCAAATATTTTAGCATATTATATATTTACAGACATGGGTTGGGACAATACATATTCAACAAGAATAGACAATGGAGTACACCCAGTAGATTTTTGGTTATCAACATAAACACAAATAGCATGCCAAGAAGTATCCGAATTTAACAGCACACAGAAACAAATCCTAAAACTAGGATTCCATACTACATGGATTAGATTGAAAGATTTTAAGCTGATAAATCTATTTGCAGTAAGAGGCTTGAACACTCACTTTGTTTTTACTAAATCCAAACTGTATTTCTCCTTGTTTTAAGACACAAGGCAAATAAGAATTCTTTTGCTCTTCTACATAATCTATTTTTATTACAATTGGAAATGCATTAAAAATCCAGGTAGCATCTTAGTTGATGCTAAAGAAAACTCTGTCATTTTAAGAAGACTAGCAATAAAGATTTTTAAGTTCTGGAGGTTAAAGATATTTCTTTTGAAATTGCATTTTAAACATGCAACTAAAAAGGCAGCCATTGTTTTGAAAATGTCATATGCAGTTTTCAGACTTTCAAAATCTTAAACTGTGAATTGTCATTGTGATTAATATCTAAACCCATCATAATTATTTTAAAATCTCTAGCACAAGTCTATTAAAACACCACATCTCTTTCAAAATATTCAATATCCTTAAAAAAGAATAATTAATATTTATACCAGAGCCAAAGTACCACAGCCTATCACAACATTCAGCATGCTATAAACATTTAGTTCTCTATTGATTTTTTCTATGAATGTAATTCATTGTTTCTTTACCATATGTTCAGATGGTTGCTTTTCTTTTAAAAGTCAATATTCAGATATTCTGAAATCCACAGGGTTGAAGTTTTTGACTTCTCAATAAATTATTAATATTCATACCAACTGCTAAAAAACATTCCCTTGTTATTTATTGCACTCTTAGTAACTTTTGGACCTTCACATCTGTGACCATCCTGTGCACCAGAAAAAACCAGCTGGACAGACCAGTATGCTGCCTCATGAGAAACGTAATTCTTTTCAATAAAATGAAGCAGTAAGTTGACACGAGCAGAAATAATGTGAGCCTGAAACCCTATCTGGGCACTGAATTACCCGGGAACATTGCTTTTACTAGTCTACAGGGAACTATGGCTTTTTATTCACAATAGTAATGGTGTCCTATAGCTTAGAAAGGTAAAATCAGATCAGCATTCTATGAAAAACAAACCATGCCACCATAATGAGAATCTCTTATTCTTCCTATTCCTTCACATTAACAATTTACTTCTACACATTTCAATCTGTAGAAATAAATTGTTACTCAAAAATGAGGCTTCACAGCCCCAAGCCAGAGAGAGCTCAAGAAGCGCTTGGACAATGCTCTCAGGCCCATGGGGTGGGGTGACTGCTGGGGATGTCCTGTGCAGGGCCAGCAGCTGGACTCAATGACCCTTGTGGGTCCCTTCCAAATGAGCTTATTCTGTGATTCTGTAAAAGATTTGGAAGTTTCTAGAAGTGATGCTATGCACCTGTTCATCATGAAATCAGAAAAAGCAAAAGACTCGTTTATCATATATTTAAAGAAAGTGTAATTCATAGTTTTAAAAGCTGCTCATTTAACCCAATCAGCACAATTTTCCATCCCATTGCACAGAACACCAATGCAAAGCACCAGGAGCACCTGCCCTCCACAGCACACAGGCAGCAACACCAAGGCAAGCAACAAGCAGCTGTGGCCTCTCATATACCTGTGCCAATACAGCTAAAATATCTTTGGTGACCTCAAAGTTTGTAATCTATCATTTCCTAAAATGCCTTTGAAAATAGATAAATATGTAGACCAAAGAAGATTTTAAGGACTTACTATTTTAATGTTATCAATTACTTTTAATTTCCTTCTAAATTCAACGTCCAGAGATTAGGATTCCTCATACTTTATATTAGAGTTATACAAAACCAGTTTAAATTACAAAAACTCCAAACAAAACAGAATTGCAATTATCAAAATAAGAACTGGTTTCAACCAGTATCAAATTATAAAAAGTGGTCTGAATTTAATAACTGGAAAACACAGTGAGGAAAAGAAAGCAAGAATTTGAAATATCTGAATGCATACAGTAGTCAAAGATTTTAAGCTATTTTGAGCAGTAATAAACTAAGCTCAGGCCACTGCTGCATCACTGCTGATGTGGCAAATGATGTTTCATGGGAGAAGGAGGAAGAACTATGTATTTTGATTCCTTAATCAAATAATTTAGTAATTCCCAAAACTCACAACCATGTATTCTGTTTCTCTTCTAATGGCCCAAGGAAACAGTCCCCTGCCCATTCAAAGCCACCCAAGAACAGCACTTAGACAGCCACAGGCTCTCTCCTCCTCCTGGACATGAAAGCAACACAGCTTCTATCCAGGAGGAAGCACGTGCAGCCCATCAGCTTGTACTGATAAGCTAACAACCCTTTTCACTGCACAGGGAGACAGGTGACTGCAGCTGTAGTCATGTATTTCAATGCCACCAACTAACAAGGCCAGCACATCCAGTCCAAACACATCTAATTTAGTATCTGTTTCCCCTTTGCAATAGAGCCAGGAGCTGCTAAAGGGTTATAAGGATGCAGGCAAACAGCAGGACTGCTGTGCTGTCACAGCTTCACAGACAATGTCAGTCCCTGCTATGACCACGAAGCTGCCTCCCCTGTACAGCATTACTGCTCACAGAGCACTCACACACGGCTCCATCACAGACTGATCTGGAGAGCTGACACAGCAGGAAAGCTCAGCAGAACACATTCCCTAGTTAGACTGCCTTTACAGGCACAGGCAAGCCTTGGAAACACACCAAGGAGATACATACACACTTACTTTATAAAAACACAAAACATAATGGAGAGTCATTTTCACCTCTGGCAGGAAAAGGATATTCTCTTATAACAGCAATACGCATCACTGTCAAATTGCAACAAATTCCTCACTTAACAGGACTATTCTGGGACTATTGTTACACTTGCATTTTGAAGCTTTGAGCTAAGATTACGTTTGGTTATGGAAAACATTGCACCTGATTTAAAGAATACTTGCTAACATATTTATGTATATAACCTGTTAATCAAAATATTCAGACATACTGTAAACCAAAATGGAAAATACATATCTCTTCAGTGCAATGGTCTTAACTAAATGACCTTCTTCTTTGCATTTATATGCCAGAACTAAGTTCTAAATATTTTTAGCCTACAGTGAAATATTGGAAAGAATAACATAAAAAATTATAAAATTAAGATTTCTGTAATAAAATGGCAAACTGTTTCCTCTCCCAGTTCCAAATTAAATACACAGTTACAAGATATTCCAGCTGTGTTTTAGCATTAAAGATGCAAGATGTGTGCAATGGCAGAGCTGACCTTGCTCAAATGATTCTGTGCCTCACATGTATAGGTTGGGGTTTTATTTTTTTCTTTAATTTTATTTTTTAAAGTGTTATTAACTAATCGCTTTTACAGAGATAACAAATAGAATGGAAAAAAAAAGGGGAGGGGGGCATCACTTAACAAAGGTACTTAGAAAAGCCAGTAATTAAATGGTAAGAGGAAAGTAAAGAAATCCACATTTTACTTAAGTTAGCAAGGTAGATACACAAGCTACAAAATGCATAAAATTAAGAAATCTCTTCTTTGTTTAATATTTACTTTTTTCCGCTGGATTTTTTCTTCGAATGCAGATAAGAAGAGAACTAAATACACAAGTAGCAGTGACTTTTGAAGGACTAAAATCAGGTATCTACAGTTTATTTTCTCAAATACAGTCTAGCCTTGGGTAGAAAGGCAATCACCTGTTTTGCAATGACTCTCCTTCTTGCAGAGCTTATATTGAAACAGAGGTTCCTGTTACCAGAGAACACCATATTAATATCTCCATTTGTACCTAATTACCCAAAACTTCATTAATCTTTATTAGCCTCATGTTTAATGTATATTAGTCTGAATATTAATACAATTAATGAAGTTTTTCTGTGGATTGCTTTAATTGATTATTGAAAAGAACACTGGAAAAGAGTGTATGTGATCAGCACAAAAACCAAAGATGTGACTATTAAGAGCAGTTCTTCTGTACTCCCTGATAGACCCACTAGGGCAAGCAGAACAGTCCTACCCCAAAAATGTGCTGCAGTCGTGGCACTGTCCATTTAGAAAGAGTGAACTTGTGTTTATGGTAGTATTTTACAGTCAGTCATTCTCAAAACATGTTTATTGCATTCCTTCTCATAATAACTCTCAATAACCTCTATCTGGGTAAAGCAGAAAGGGAAGCAAGACATGAATATCTTGTGCGTGCACATTCACCCTGGTGAGGTGCTCATCCTCCCTCATGTAGACTCACTACACATTCCCTCCTTCCTCCTTCCCAGTTTAGTACAGACCTTTCTATACCTCTGGGATATCCCTGTCACCATATTGCATTATGCTACTAAATATGGAAATGGCTGTGGAGTGGTACTATTGTTTTAGGGGCTGTGTCTGAGAATTATTCACCTGAAAAGGTCTCAGGTATTACAATTGGTTACTACACTTGGGTAGTGCCATAGTTTTCCTTTCTTCACCATTCACAAACTATTTGCTATTAGAAGCCTAACTCAAAAACAAAAGATGACTTCTGAATGGAAATTGGAAAGCAGAAGTTACATTTCAAATGTATCTTAATGTCACACGGGCTCTTGTCCCAATTTCCCACAGAAGGGATCTTCTTCCCCACAGTCTGTAAGGGCAAAGGTGGCCCCATACCACTAAGGAAGATGCTGAAAAGTCCTGCATCTGGTATTGACCTCTCAGGTGCACCACTGGTTAATGCCTCCAAGCAGACTTGTCCCCTTTTGAAGTTATGCTTCAAGGTATGGCAGAACAAAACCTCAATCAGCAGACATGCATTCTGCTGTCTGCCTGAAAGACTGCTCAGACTAGATTTGACAAAGCTGGTGGTGATGAAATAAAAAATCCAAAGAATTCCACTGGCTCTTCATGCCTTGAAGAAACCCTCTACACTTCATTATCATCCACCTGCCTCTGAAGAGGGCCTGCCTAGGAACAGCTCTAGGCCAGGCTTCTCACCAGGGCAAACTGTTATACAAGAAACAGTACTGGGAGCTGGGACCAGGAGAAAAACAGTGAAGGGGAGGGGAAGAAACCCAAACAAACCAGGTGGAAGAACAGGCCCTAGAAACCACAGTAAGGAAGTCTGAGAGTAGAAAGATGATTAAAATGCAACAGACTGGCAAGAAGTTTTAGTTGGACAAAAAGCTCAAGCAACATGTGGAACAATGCAGAAAGATTTCAGAACATTGGCTGATTTACCTAACAATACAACTACAATAGATTAATATAAATAATATATAAATTATGTTTTTATTATGACAAAGTATATGAAGTTGTTACTGTAATAAAAAAGATAAAAGGTGACATTAAAATTACATAGGACATCACAACTTCCTCAGAAAGATTTTAGACTGTTCTTACATTCTTTGCAAATTAGAAATCAATTTTTAAACTGCATTAAAAAAACCAAAATCTCAAATAGATGCCTAATTCAAGAATGAGCACATCTGAATCAGAGTGGCCTAAGATGCATGAAGCCAATATCACAACTGATTTAATCAAAAGTCTGAATTACAGTGTGCAGGAACCAAAATCTAAAAACCAAAGTAAGAATTCATATCCATAAGCAGAATTTTTGTCTTTCAGGTAACCAAGAAAAGAAAAATTACATACCTGCCATTTGGGAAGAAAAGGTTTAACATGGTTCCTTTACCTCCAGATTCTGACATGCTATCTGAATCATTACTTCATTAAATCACTATCATCTGTCTTCCTGAATGTAGTTTCAGCTTCACATGCATCAGAACAGTAGAAGAAATGCTCACTTCAAAATCTAGCATGTTATATTTCTATTTTCATGGCCAAAACTGAGATGAATTTGAGCCCTTAATATTCTCTCAAAATTATTCACATGTACTCTAACTTCACAGTACTAAGTTTAGTTTTCAATATTCATTATAGGGAAACAAGCTTTCAGATTTGACAATAAAGCTACATTGCTTTATTTTCAATATTCAATAACTTACTTTACAGATATGCTTTCACTTCTTTCTGTTTTCAAGCAAAGGTTTGAATGCTGTGTGAACAGCAACATCTGGAATTACATCTAAAAATGAAGAGCTCACCAAAACAAGTACATTATTTTGTGTGCTGAGATCTGCCCTATACTGCAACAGGAACTGTGTGTGTGCATGTCTGTGATGCAGCAGGGATCTGCTCCGTGGCTAGAATTTTTACAGTTATATCAGCAGAGGACAAAAATGTTCTAGTCTTAATATAAGATGCAGACATACCAGAGAAGGGGAAGAAGCAGAAACAGGTAAAGACAGTAAGAAACAGTTGACACACCAGGGGCACCAGCACAGACCTGCAATATGATCCTACAGTCCACTGATCTAACACCTTGGTGCAAGGAAATGCCCCATGTCTTGGGACTGCTTCACTCATAGAGACGCTTGTCCAATGTTACAGCAAGCTGAAGAGATCTCAGCAGCAAAGTGGACTTCCACTGCATCATTTTGCTAAAGGTATTTCTGCTTGCAGGAGGTCAGAAGGGAAGCAGTAAGTTCCACTCCAGGCCTGTGTGCTCAGGAGTCAGAAGTGGAAGGCACTGTACTGCTGTACTGAGACAGTCACAAGCTGACCAACATCACCCTCAGAAAATCAGAAGGCTCACCAAAAGCACCTGAATCAAAGAGCTATGAAGACTAATTAGGAACACAAAGATTTAGAAATACAAACATTTAACTTTGGAGTGTATCAGAATGCCTGATAAGAGCTACTCCATGGTCATATGACACAAAGGGATCACTTAATGCACTTTTTAAAATTAAGTTCCTGTATGGTAACTAACACTTATCCCACATATAAACAACCAGAAGGGAGGATCTGAAGACACATGGAGAGAAAAAGAAAATTGTGGTTTCTATTTGTGGCACAACTGTTAGTCTATTTGCAATCAAGCCAATTGCTGTTTTGGTGGCTGTTTGCTTTGTTGGGCAGTGCAGGGGGACCAAGGAGGTGGGTCAAGGCAGAGGTATGGATTTAAAATTAAAGCAAAAACAATCACAAGAGCAGAAATTTGCTTTTGGCTGTTTCTATTCCTCTGGAAGAGAGCCTGAAAATCTGTTGTCAAGATACATGCAGAGCATTTTGAGAAGAATATTAAGGTATTTAAGAAAAAACAGCAAACTAGTTCTAAACTTTTATTGCCCAGTGAACATTATCGTTGTTTTGAGATCACCAAATTGCATTTTGTTACTTCAGGCTTGCCTGAGATCTCTCCACTAGAATGTCTGTGAATTAAAACAAAACAAAACAAAACCAAAGAAATGGTTTTGCAGTATGTATTAGAATCAGAGCCACCTGACACTTCAGCTACCAAACAGTCAAAGTTCTGAGCTACATGAAACTGTCCTTTATCCCAGCCTGTATTTTCATCCAAGATTCATAGCTTGCTCCATCCCTTGTCCTATAGTTTCAAAAGGAAATTTATAGAAGATATAACTCTTAGCAAATTGAATGAAAATTTGTCATCTCTTAGTACATTACTGACCTCTTTCCTGTAAAGAAAATAAATTTATAATCAAGATTTGTACATACCTGGCTCATTAGACCACTGTTTACTAGGATATTCTCCCCACATTCCATTCAGTCAACATTCAAGATGTTATAAAAAATATCCCATTACTTAGTAGTTTGTCTTCAATACAGCAATAGAACTTATTTTAAGGCTACTAATGGCTTTTAAAACTACTAAACACTCCCACATTTTTCACAGCTAGGATATTTTCTTTTTTTAAACTGGTAAATGGCAATAGGAACAGAAGAACTTCTAGCTCAGTATATTTCCTTTTCAACTAAGGCATTTTACCTGCTAATATGGCTATTAAGTATTTGTCAAGAACTTGAACACTTCGATAAATCTGCAGAAACAAACAATACAGCCTTTAAAAGCACCTTGGATAATCAGGAGAATCATGTAAGTAAATGCAGAAGTTCCTTGGAAGGGCAGGGGTGGAGAAGCATAGCACACACCAAAAGCATTCTTTCTACAGAGAAATAGTCACATACAGTAGAAAGAAGCATCATCACCTTGGTCAGCAAATGAGAAGGCTTTCCTGCAATGTTTCTCAGAAGAAGGGAGGTTTCCCTGTCCAAATAGGAGTGCTTGTGCAGAAAGAAAGAGAAAGAACATAAGTCAAAGGAAGTCAGTATAGTAATTTTATGGTGTCTTGATTACAGAAGACAAAGCAGAGTTTAAAAGAAAAAAAACCCCTACATCATCACTTTTTTCCCCTCCCATAAAAACATGAACATTCCCAAACACTGTGAACCTGATACACTGATGTAAAAGCAATTGTGCTAACAGAAGACAATTTTAATCTTCTCCTGTACAAAATGTCACACAATAGAAATAAGAAAACTTTTGCTTACCTGCCACTGGTTTCTTTTCTGCAAGAGAAAACTTATTTGTAAAGACATTTAGAACTATAATAGTAAGAAAATATGCTCTTACAATGTTTTTCAAAATCCTGTCCAGTCTTCTAAAACTAAACATTCTACTTCCACTACACAAACATAGAGCCACTATAAACTGGTCATCTGGGGGACATCCTGATTTTATGCTTTCTACACGGGTTGCTACTTCATTCTTAAAGAAGAAAGATATTACCTCAACAACAAACCAACCTGTATTAAAATTCATGTCCTTTTATTTCAAAGGACTTAAATCTCTCTTTTCTTGTATAGTCCAAATTATAAAATTACAAATCCCCATGCTTCTCTTGGGAAGATAAATCAGCAGAAAATATATTTACTTCTGCTTTCAAAATGGGAAGCAAAATCAGTAGAGGAGAAGCAACCAGTAGAGAAAGACAGAAATAAGTTAATGCAGATCCCACAGTGATTATCTTCTCCAGCACCTGCTACAGGCAAAATCATTGTCATGCAGCAATTTGCAGAACCACAGAGTCCAATCTGCTAAGGAAATTAGACTAGTACTGTGGCACTTAACAAGAGCATTTAAACAACTCAAAGGAACATGAAGTAAATCTCCCCTGTACCACCACCATACTGCAACTTTGCTCCCATGTGGTTACAATTATCTCAGCCTTATTTGTTTCATTTGTTTCAGTGCTATACAGAACAAGGCATAACAACTATACATGCCTACATGCTTTTGTTCAGTAATTAGCAATACAGAATCCCACCTCTTCCTCAGTGCCACAATAAGGTGTAGTGTGAAAAAAAATGAAGAGCCTATGTCTACAACTTCATGCCAGGCAGTATCAAATAGCTTGGTGAATAGGGTTCCTGCAGAGAGAGATTACTTGATGTGACTGCCACATGCTGTGATGAGCAATTAAGGACCTCAATGAGGCTTTAAAAGTTACACCTCAGAAAAGACTACACAGCATTTGAAGTTAAACCCAGGCTCCAGCCAAAGCTCCACCTGGGTATTTAGCTACTAATACAGACACAGCTTATGTTACAGAGTAAATTAAGATTTTTCTGCTTGCATATTAATTAGTCTGTATTTAAATAATCTGTTTTAAATGCACAGCAATGCTGCCTAGCTCAAGCCATGCTGCTGAGGGTTTGTAAAACCTGGTATAATTATTTACAGTCCTACTGAATTGTATCCTTTCTTGCACAGAGGCTCTAACTTCCCACAGAGTCAGTTTAGGATGATCTCATTACAACATATTGCTACACAACTTGCAGAATAAAATGGCTCAATCCAAACCCCAAAAGTATACATAAAAATCCATTGGAAAGTTCAAGGAAGTTCTTTTACGAGATTCTTCACAGAGTTCTTGTCAGTCATCATGGACTCTGAATAAAATGGATCACTTTCTTGGTGAATGGAGCAGTGCAGTAGAAGGAACATTACAAAGTACACTTGCAGCCTCTTCCTTAGAGTTTAGTCACCTTCTGTCTTAGCCTGTAAGTCAACAATAATGTCAGGATAAAGAAAGGATATTGAATCTCTCCTTAAAGGAAATCTCTCCTACAGGGAAGGTCAAGGTAGGCCAATTGACCTTCTTCCTATTTTGGTCATTTTAGCTGCTGGTATCTTGCATTTGACTACATTCTCTCCAGTAAGGACCTTCTGTCCAAAAATGGGAATGCCATATCCTGTTTACAACGTTAACAGCCACTTGAAACTTTGATAATGATATTTTAGGGGAATAGGGGTTGGCCAGTAAAATGTGGAACACCAGTGTGATGACAACTACCTATATGACTATATGAATTGGAGCTGTAGAGCTAACATGCCTAGGAAGGCAACAGCTCTTTTCCAGACTTTTTTTGTGCATGGCTTCTTCCTACCCTGTAACAATTTCTGCAGTACTGCATATACCCAAAAGTTAAAATGAACAGAAGTAGCAAAGCAACATGAAAACCCCAGTTCTAGAAATTACAGCTCAGTCGAATGGTAACTACAGGCATACAAAAGTATTTAAACATTTGGCATGCAAAACCAATGGACGTTGGTTGGAACAGTGCATTACTTTCACAATCCAGTTTTAAAGCATTTAGTCTATTTCAAAGAAAGACTTCAGCTCAAATATCAAGCTTTGAGGTAAACAGATGTTTCTCCTAGAATATTCCATTGTTCAGGGAAAGATAAATATTTTACTATTTTTCTCTAGACAGTACAATCACAATGGCCCACACAGAGGATCTAAATAGCCCACTCTTCCTCTCTACTTAAGGACTTGAAATATGTATCAAAGCACTCACAATATAAATACCTGATCCTGCCAAACAAATTAACCTACTTTTCTGCTCCAAGTACTTCACTAGACTAAAGGGAACAGTAATGACATCCAGGAAAACCAAAACATTAATTACTCCTAGGGACACATTTCTAGTCTTCCACCACGAAAAGCATCTGTTCTTCCACCTGCTCCAATCGTAACAACAAGAACTCAAGCTCTACCAACAAAGTTGTCTCTGCCCCAGTGCCTCATCTTAGATTCACCTAGGATATAAAACTAATTCCAATTACATGAACTAGCATGTGCCCCTCCCACTCCTGAGTGCCATGCATTTTTCTATCCTGCTGCAATAAGCTGACTTCTTCCCCAGTACAAACTCATCATTTCTTGTAGGGGCTATTTTCAGATTAAAGGTTTTTTTCAAATTGTCACACAACCTGAATTACATGTGGTTGGAAGGTAAAAGTAGTCTGAAACACAGTGGAAGCATCAAAATTGTCAACAGCTTCAGAGAAGACAAAACCACGCAGTCCTTTATACTAAGCTTGAAATTGTAGAAGAAGCAGATTGTAGCAGTGCTGGAAGAGTATTTAATTCCTGCAGTCACTATAATACTCAGTGCAGCTAATTCAGCATGAATAACAACGGGTCAAAAGAATTGATGCCTATTTAACAAATTCTTTGAAAGATCACGTCTCTCCAGGCCAGCAGTCAGGGAGGCAAACACAAAGAGTATACATGTGCACAGTCTAAACCTACTACAAGTCTTTACTTCTACTAGATGTTGGGTATTTTAAGTTGTATTTTTTATTTGTAGTATAGCTTTCTTGAAATGGAGCCATTAGTAATAGCCATACCATGTTATAATTTTTTGCATAAAATTATTACTGCAAATACAGTAAAAATGGAAGACCTTGTTGAAGTTATTTCCATCATATGCATAAAAACCCATTCACTTAACAGACCAGCAGATGTTAAAATTTTCTACTAAAAGGGGATCTATCTGTCATTAGAAGATTTTTAAAACCAACACTTATACTTTGATATTTTAAATGATTATTAGGGAGCCAGACTCCACTCAGCATTCCCAGCTAATCCAGCATCACTATTACTCAGGCAGAACTCAAAATAGCATAGGTCCAGAGAGCATCCAGGAAAGAAAAAGTGACAGAACTTTAAGAGAATGCTTAAGAGGCAACAGGATGTTTCCTTCAGTCACATGGAACCTGTCAATACAAATCTTGCTACAAGACTTCACACCAGGAAGCTGGACAGGCACTAACACTGAAGCCCAAAACTCCCTCAGTTTGTTTCTTTATATATTCTTCAAAAAGTACTATTCTTTCCCTAAAACAAGCAAAGATGAAGCCTACCAACAGATACCAAATATGTTCACAACTTTTCTGTGCCAAAATCACTTCTTTCGGTGACAAAACCACAATATATAGGAAGATATTCACTTCTTGGTTTAGTCCTTCCTCATAATATGGAACAGACTTCAAACTAAGTTGAAGGAACTCAATCTAGTTTAAAAATTGAACAGTGAAAAATAATGAAAGAAAACTTATCAAAGCCATGGAAACCATTTTACACCATGTAGAAGCAGCCAACGATGACTGCTTTGAACTGTGTCATATTTTAACTTCTGGCAGCAATTATTCCAAGTCACACTGAAAACCACAGATGTTTAACAATAAAAAAATCTTCAAAATACTAAAAAAATGTACTATTAGAAAACTAACTTTCTATAAAATTAAATGTATATCTTTCTCAAGGGATGCATGCACAGCCATGCACAAAATATTTTCTGCAAAAAAGAAATTACTTACAAAAATTCAGATATGATGATTAAAATATCTGAAACAACAAAACCAAGTAAAAAAGGCTACCTAACGTCTCTGCAACAAACTTTAGCTGCTGAGGATAATCAACAACATAGAAAACTAGATTTGAGTAAAATTAGCATTAACACTTAAAAGTTCTAGGCACTGTTAGATCGAAAAAATTAAGTGTTCATGTGCAGTTCATTCAGCAAAGACAGCTAGCCTTGATGTTTATAAGAACAAGGACTAAAGTCTTGTTCCAAATTATGTTTTGGACATCAAAGGTTTCCTGTATCCTTTCTTTGAAGACAGAAATGTAACATCCACTACCTTCTCATCTAAATACCAGACGTTCATGGACCAGCTGTTGAAAATTGCCTTTCAGTGTTTTCAGGAAACTCAACACAGTACTTAAATACACAGCAGCTGCTTATGCCAGATAGTTTTTTCAACACAAGTATTTTTATACCTATCACCAATCCTATACTTACAATGCTTGCTAGACATGATAAAACACACGGGCTACCAAGAAAATGAAAATACCTTTCAGATTTTCAGAATATAGTTTGTTGCATTAAACTAAACAACTAGTAATGTTCTACATGGCCAAAACCTCAAGATTTTCTCACCCATGATCCTTGTCAGTTCCACTATGTAATGTTCACTGGGTAGTTTTAATTCTTGAGATTAAGAGGTCTTGAGCTGAAAGTCAGTTTCAAGAGAACCCCAAAACTGAAATGATTTCTAAACTATCATTGAATTACCATGCATATTAGATTTATTTTTCACAGACAATGACTGCTGGCTGGATTTTAAGAAAAGCATTTAAGAAGAGGCAATAAACTGAGCTGTCTAGCTAAGGTCTGAAGCACAAGGCCGTGTAGCCCATCCTGGCATGGTAGCAGCCCACTGGTTCACAAGCAAGATGCTGGATTATACATGGCCTCCTTTCTTTAATTCTACTTGCATATTTTCGCAAAATCTGAACACTGATCTATTTTCTTGTTATGTTTGATTGTCACTTCATACAGAAAAGCGGGATCAATTTAGAAAGATTCAGTCTCATCGCTAAGAGACTGAGTTGTATCTAATTGCTCTGATTTTAAGGTAAGGGCTGAGAATACATGCATACAGAGTTTAAAAACAGTACAATACAGCCTGAAAGGTGCCAAATGTGTTCTTTACACTGACAGTTTATAAATAATGATCAAAACATGGAGTGGGAATTGTAAGAAAAAGATGACCTGATGATCTTCTGAAGTATTTTATCTTACGGCTCTAATGCCTTAAACACGTTAAATAAAAACCTTCCTTTTTTTTAAATACTATCTGTACATTCAAAGACATTCATTCAAGGTATGTACAGCAGAATAACTTACTTTAGTACATTTTAAAAAGAGGCAGTAAGAGCACACTGAGGACTTGTGCATGTAATTATCTTGCCAGGTTTCTTGCTAAATTCTTTAATATTTTAACAATAAATACACGTTTAATTAAACCAGCTGGTGGCACTCTTGTGCCACTGTTTTGGATTTAATATCACAGTTGAGAAACACTAAAATCCTTTTCAAAATACATTCTCTGTCCCTAAGAAACAAACTAAAAACCAGGGAAACTCAGTATACAGCATTCAATCAAGAGCTGTATGCTTGCAAAACTTTGTTGAAAAGATTACTATAGCTTCCATTTCAACGACATGCCTACACTGAATTCTTTAGACTCCAGCTTCAAGAATTAGAATCCACTATTTCCAAAAGAAAACTAAAGAACCAAAGATTAACATTTATTTTTGTAATTTTGACCCAAAGATGGGGGAGAAGAACTGAATTTTTTTTTCCCAATCTCTTTGAGATTATGCATTCATATAGAACTTAGTCATATGGTCACAATATGAAACATCTAACTAAAAATATCAATTTTCTGCCTTCTTTTGAAAATGGGGTTGTTTAACCTAGCAAAAAAGAGGCTCAGGAGACACCTCTACACCCACCTAAAAGACAGGTGAGTGACAGTCTCTTCTTGCAAGTAACAAGAGACAGGACAAGATAAAACACCTCAAGTTGCACCAGAGGAGGTTTAGATTAAATATTAGGAAAAAATTGTTGCAAAAGAGGTTACAGTTTATTCTTATTAAGACCTCAGAAAAGGAAAATAGGCACTGAAGCAGCAGCATTGGGTAACAGAGCTGCCTGACCCTTCGCACACAACGTGTTCTCACAGAATCACAGAGTGGGTAAGGCTGGAAGGGACGACACTTGGTCATCTGCTTCAACCTCCCTTGCTCACACAGGGCCATCCTAGAGCTGCCTATAAAAGCTTTGTCAAATGATACTACTGAGAGAAATCTTCCATGACTGGACACTGTTACAGGGTGATTACTAGTCATCGGTATTAGACAAAATATTCCCAAGAAAGGAAAGGAAGGTGTGTGTCATTTAAAATACAGACTTTTTAAAGACCTCTGCACATCTGACCATGAAACAGAAGATGCTCCTGCCAATAATCTAAGTCTTGCTTTGTGCTTTCTCATGAGAAGATAGCCAAATTTGTCTGAGACTATGCCTTCTGAATCAGAACTGTGGACTTTAAGTCTCAGCAAAGCCTGGAGCATCACAATTAATGAAAGCCTTGAGGCTGCAACCTCTCAGAGAGCACTGGCCAGCCCTTCAGCTGGACTGCACACTCTTACTCTTGAATCAAAGACAGGCCAAGATCAAGAATGCCTGGGTCCATGGTGGGAGAGTACAGCAGTCTTCTTTAAGCTGCAGTGCCTGGCTGCTGCAAAACATGTTGGAGCGAGACAAGGGAAGGGAGAACCTGGTGCAATTACTCTGTGCTCAAGAGTAGCCAATCCTCCCCTCCCTGGGACTCCTGTGACTCCATTTCACTGCAGGCAACTGGAAAAAAATTATTTTGAATCTTAACTTACATAAAGTATTTATTAAATACTAGCAATGTTTATAACTTCATGCCAGTCCTGATAGACTAACCCTGTTGAAATTCACTGTAATTTAAGTAACATGTCTGTGGACATCTCAAATGAAGGAATTGCTGCTCTGTGCATGAAGTACACCCAGTGCTAGTCCATCACTTCCCAGGTCAGGTTGGGATGCTCCCCTGCAGAACCCAAGTTACTTAAAACAGAGCAGGAGAGAAAGGATTGCAAAGGCCATGAACATTCAGTTCAAGCTTCATTTCACTATTGCTTTTTAGAAACTTAAGACTAAACTGCAGCAAGAAAGAGGCAGTCCTGCCATTATCCCAACCACACGCTCTCACATCTCTTATGTGGACAGCAATAACTATGACCATGTGGTCCAATGGATCAATGAACAACTAATTCACAAGGATTATTTTCCAGGGAAAGCTGCTCCAAGTCACTAGACAGCTGCATAAACAACAGCTCCAACACAAGATAGGGCAAGGCTGCCCAATTCATCAGTAGCATGGATCTAAACTGCATAAACCAAACATGAAATCCTAAATACAGTTCATCTGCAGGGAGGAAGTTTCAAGACCCTAAGAAAAAAATAAAATGGAGTATAATTTCACAGAAAATTGCTGTCTGATCAGTCTAAATAAAGGTGCACTAAGAAAGATCTAAACAAGGGAAAAAAACCCCCAAATTATGACTAATTGATTCCTAACTGCATTACTTACAGAATATCAGAGACTTCATCCTGTGAAGGGCTCTAACTGTATGTCCTGGGTTATGGTGTGGAATGTATTCTATCACTATCTTCACGAACTGATAAATCCAATTGTTGGAGCAGTGCTCTTCCCAAACCCCCTGAGCTATTTTCTGTTAATGGCCCATCAATGCCTTGCCCATGACTCATAGATAACTCCCTCTGGGAGCTATCTCTCTTTAATGGGCCATCAAGGACCTCCC
>VZUI01094672.1:0-122427 GCA_013401135.1 Cettia cetti
AAATAAAATAAAATAAAATAAAATAAAATAAAATAAAATAAAATAAAATAAAATAAAATAAAATAAAATAAAATAAATCCTTCCTCTTTGGAAAATTAGATTCTACATTGTTTCTAAACCCAGAGTATTTAGTCAAAGTACTACTACACAAGTCTCATATTAAATCCATCAACATATGAATTTTTAATACACATAGGAAACAAGTTTCAGCAATGTTAAACCATTTCTACTGCTACAAATGCTTCAAAAGTCATGACTTCCAGGCGTTAGTGATGATAAGGATTAGAACATACGTTCAGCATTTATGTCAATTTACAGCTGTGTAAGTGAGTAAACAGCTGAGGACAAGAAGGGTTAAATTACACAAAAGCCTTCACTGTCTTTCTAAAAGTCTTTACCAGTTAAGGAACAGGGCAGTTATATTCCTCCATAATTCATGAGGAAGGATTTATAGAATGGCTTGGAATATTGCCACAAGACACCAAGGCCTCAGAAGTCCCAGCATCACACACATGGAAATGGAGGAACAATAGAGACCAATAGATAGGGTACAATGACAACCTGCACCCAAAGCAGCCCATTTCTGGTAGGGATATCATGTGTCTCTATACTGAAAATATTAGCTACAGCAGGCCCCTTCCTCAGCAGCAGTTTTCTCAATAACGTCTCAAACACTCAAATGTTATCTGAAGTTACTCATCTCAGTGACTATACTGTCTCTTTCTCCTCCCTCCTTTTTGACCCAAAGCTATTTTTGAACTTGACCTTCTTTCATTCTCTCCAGTAAGAAAAAAAGCCTTTGATTTCTCTCGTGTTTGGGATCATGATGGAGGGGTAGGCACTATCCACCGTTCTTTGTGTAAGAATGCTTTTTGCTCTTCTTACACCATCTCTTTGTCACTCATATTTATTTACCCATAATCCACTTGTTTCATTTATTTAACAGATCACCATACCTGTATCTTTCTTCCCTTCGTGGCTGGGAGGCCTCACAACACAAAAATGTAAGAAAACCATCTACTTCATGAAAATTAATTCAGCAGATGTTTCTCCTTTGCAGTAAGTTACCTTGCTGTAAGTGGTTTTAGACCTACTAAATATAAACACATATGGAGGCATTTAGGGTATTCTGTCATTCACTTTGCTTTTCAAGACTGAGAAGTCTGAAGTTCAAGAACACAAGAAGTTTGTTTTGAAGACAGTGTGGCCTTACCACACACACATTTTCATAAGACACTTGAAATGGCAGCCTGTGCCTGTACTTCACATTTCATAAACACGCATACAGCTTCTACACTTGGGCAATTACTTCACATTTCATGCAAAGGGCATTAGAAATATGACACCTGGGCTCAGACATTTAGCCCAGGAAGCTTCAGGCTGAAAATGCACTTTGTGTGTGTATGTGTGAATGCACATTGTCCAAAAGAGAATCAACTGCAAGCTTAAAAAGGAAGAAAGCAGACATACTGCAAAGTACAGCCCCTCCATCAGAGACCATTACAGACACAAATATTCTGGTAGCTTGTATAGCATACTCATGTTACAAGTATTACATTGGGTTTGGATGTATGCATATCCAAAACAATAAATTTACCAGCTACAGAAAACAAAGGCAAAACCTTCCCAAAAATGCTGGATATTATCACAGGTATATTCTTACACCACTATCAAAACTGAATGCACATTAAACTGTTTGCAGAAGTCAAGCTACATTTTGGCAACTAAATGAGCAAATGTAGTTGATTTTCTGGCTTCATATATAAATCCAAAATGTTAAAGAACGAGGTGGTTATTACTCAAAATCTTTAATAAGATATAATTTGAGATTAATATCTACAGTCCTGCACCACATTGTGGATGAAGAGAATAAGCATTGAAACTCTACCACAAACCCTATTTCTAAAATACCTTCAATTCATTATTAAGATTTATACTGAACAACAAATTTTCATTCTATAAAGAACTGGAAAGTGAACCTGATATCAGCTCAACTTAAAAGAAACATTTACAATACTTCAAAAAAATTCGACAATGGCTATTAAAAGGAAAGTTCTATTTTTGCCAGACCTGTTATTGAGGTTCCCTGCTGAGGAACAGAGTAAGTTGCTGGCTGATTACTTTATTGTGCAATTATTAAGAACTTATCATATACACATCATCTCATAAGATAATGTGGTTTGTCCTACAATCTTCCTATTTTCATGACCAGTCCTTACAAGAAGCTAGAGGCACAGGTTGGTTTGGCAGGTTTCTGGATTAAAACAGTATCTGGCAATGCTTCAAACTGATAGCAATCAAAAAAGTCACAACAGAGTCAATGGCCTAGGACAGTGAAGCCTGTCCTCCAGATGTTTGCCTTCAGTGGGATGGAAGGAAAACAGGCTTTAGCTGTGTACCACCAGTGAGAGCAGCAGGATTATTTCAGTTGAGAAAAGCAGATGTTGAATTATCTAAAACTTAGAGCAAAAACTGTTGCAACATCAGCAAATATGTTGAAAAAACAGTACAAGTGAAACAGTGCCATAAGCATCAGGCCACTATGTAGTTCTAGTACGCTACATATATAGCTATAAACTACAATACCTGGTATACAGCATTTGATAAACAACAAAAATCTCTAAGGCTTGGAACTTTATGGTATTGCTCACTGCTGCACCATGCTAACTGTACATGTTGCTTACTTAGGAAAAGAAAATTTCCATATTAATTCATTTAATTAAATACCTGGAATAAAGTTCTCTTCACAAGCTTAGAGCCTCATGGCTTCACACATACTTGCTCAGGACCAAAACTTACTTGTTGTGGCACATTTAAAGGAAAAATGTGACTGAAATCTATTTTTATCTACAAGCTTCTGGAGAGCTAGTATACAGATGTACATTTCTTGTACTGCATATGTAATCAATATTTTACATTTTCTATTTTTACTGTAAAATGACAGCTCACAGGAGTAACTGCTAACTGCACAGATCACTGGAGACACACTCTGGGGAGTTCTTTGTAGATGCACATTTTTCAGGAAAGCCCACTGCCTTCAACTTGAAAAAATATCCAGTAGAAATGGTTGGACAGAACTGGCTTCCTGATACACATTTTAAAACAAAAGCTGGTGACAACCAATGCAAAATCAAGATCAAAGGAGAATAGTCCTCAAAATCTAAACTGAAACTTTATCCTCTGTGAAAGTAGCATGTACATATATGAAAATAAAAGTTTAGTCTTTTCTCATGGAAAAAAAAAAGGAAGCAGAAGCAGAGGGTATTGAAGTAATTTAAACTACACTGAATAATATTTGAAATTTTTTTCCATACATGAAAGCAGTAGGAACAGAAAACATGCTATTGTGGGTTAACCCAGTCATCCCTCTAACTGGGTAATCTGAGCAGAAGATATCTCTGCAGGCAGGGCACAGGAGCCCAGCTGCTGTCTGTAGTTACTGCCCTTACTCCCCAGCACCCACAGTCAGACAGCAGTGGGAACATGTGCTTCCCTTCGTGTCTGCTCATGGGGCTGTCACCCACAGCCGTGCTGAACCTGCTGATCTGCCTCCACAGCCTCCTACGGCTGCAGGTCTGCCAGGTAAGGCACTGCTCCCACTGGCACAGCCTGCCCTTCTCTACAAATACCAGTCCTGCCACCACTCCCAAGTAAGATTTTAATGCCCTCTTACTTATCTTTATTTTAAAGACCTGTAAAAACAATGCCCAGTTGTCCAGTATCCTCACCACTCCTTTTGAGCACTGGTCTGCAGCAGCTAGGCACACCTCTTGTCCATGCAGACTCTCCTAAGAATTTCCCATCATGTGAAATGCAGCAAGAAGAAAACCCTATAACACACTGGCCCATCTTCTAGATTAGAGAAAACCAAACTTTTAAAATAAGCAAACTGTTGTTGGGGTTCCCCCCTCAACCACCTGGAGCACAGAAAGATCACAGCCATGCACCCCATTTGTATGGTGGCCACTCTGTTATCTGAAAAGGTTATGAACCCCTGTCCAACCAGCATGTTTCCATTGTCATCCCCACCACTGGAAGTTAATAATTTCAACTTCACTTGTTGTCAGTGATCTTTTTTTTTATTTTTAACAAATGTTCCCAGCACTCGAAAAGCTGTAGTTTAAACAAAGTGAAGGAAAGACAAGGGAAGACTGGTGTGGTGAAATTTGCTATTAGACAGCTAGGCTACTTGTGTGATGATTATCTGTTTAGAAAAATGATCCAAAGCTACTATTTACATGTTTAAACTAACCCAGCCCAGCTTGTCTCTAATGGCACAGAATAATCATGTGAACTATCTAGCTAGCAGATCTGAATGGCAGCAACTTCTGCCAGAGGCAGCAATGAGGTGCTGAGAACACATGCTTTTCACAGCCTAATACTCTCTAAATTCAACCAGAGCTGTCTGCATGATGACTACATTTGAAAAGAGGTATCAAAATCATTATGATGGGCCACACACATGAATTTAGAAGGAATTTCTAAAGCACAAAGGGGAGAGAGGGATTCATCTCCCTTATACAATCAACCACAAGAGTGCCCCTGCCTCTTAGTGTTAGGGACCTGCTCTGGAAACACCCACCTTGGAGCTCAGAACTTTCCATCATTCTGGACACCTGCTGACACCAAAGCCAAACACTTGAGTTTATGCTTGTCTCTCAGTTGCTGTGACCCATACAGAAAGCCCCCCCACGCTCAGGACAGTGCTCTCTCACCAGCCATTTGAGCCATCTGTATCCATTACTCCCCTTCCCTTCCCCTCTCAGGGTTTGTTGGCCGTGCAAGTGGTGCACAGGTGATACACTGGGCTGAGACAGGGGAGGAACACTGGTGACCAATGTGTCATTTATTTGTTTTAAACCCCTAATCTACATATTTGGAGAGGCAAAGAAACAGAGAATATACGATTCACCCTTGACATTCTGCCAGATAACTTCAATCCTGTAAAATGCCCCCTAATGACCTGAATATAATACCATGGTGTTACAGTGTCACTTTAATACTGCAGGGTTCTTCCTCTGGCACTGCAGTCTGCAGACTTAATATGTAATGTACAGGATTATACTGCCACTAAAATATTACTTAGTGCTGCTGAAATTTCAAATTAATTCAGGGAGCTAAATCATTATTCAACTGTGCCTTTGCAGAGATACATTCCCCTGGTTGTTTTAATAACAGTGATTTTAGAACTAGAGGGTTGTTACTGTCTCTTCAAGGCTTGCTCAAAAGGAGAAGTGGCCTCCAAACTGTCAAGCAAGTTAATGCAGTGATGCATGGATGTTTGTGACTAAAAAAATAGTTTGAGAAAAATGGGCTCAAATTTTAAGAGAGCTCGTAGCAATGTGGTTGATGAATCATTTTATTATTTAACAACAAATTAAGAGACTAGCCCAGTTTTCTCTATATTTATATACATACACACTCCTATGTTCCCATCCACTACCACCCTCCTCCACAGACAGAAGATTTCATAATAATTGAATGGATATATTCTTGATGAAGCCAATGATGCAACTGCTGGTAACTGATGAAACTGATCTTTGCCAGTTGAGGATGTGGCTTTCAATTCATTCTGAACTCCAGCTTTTCAAACCTAAATAAACAAACTTGAACTTTTTACAGCTCTGGGTTTCTTCTTCCTGAAAAATTCCTGTTAGTAATGAGTATCCTGTACTTTTAGGTAACTACAGCACTTCAACATTAAAGATGGGCCAATCCTTCCCACTGCATTAGAGCCAGTGTACACAATAACTTGCTAACAAATGAAGTAAGGAAAGACAAAAAACAGTGGATGGGCTAATCATAAAAGCAAGTTTCTATCCTCTGAAAGTTTGCCCATTTTTTAAACATTATGTTTAGATTAGATTCTGTTTCTCAGTTGAAATACCAGGCTGCTCACTTATACAATGAGGTTTCTTAAATTCAGGAAGCGTTCCCAAGATAGACTGAAAAAAATCCTCAAACCAAAACCCCTACAAAAACAGTGGTAAATGAGGAACAAGATAGGGCCAAACACACAGGCTGAAAACAACTTGTGGCAATGAGTCTAAATTAGGAATAATCAAACTTTCTCCTTATTAAAACTGTTACCTACTTCCTCATTCATTAATATTGTCCTTGTTTACACTTGCAGCCAGGCCAAAGATTTTCCCCTCCCTCTAAATATAATTTCCTGCTATTGACAGACATGTTCAAGTGCTGGATGTGTGTATGTCTACATGGCATACTGCAGGCAGAGGCGAGCCTTCTTGGCCACCATCCAAGCCAGCTGTAAATGAGCCAGCTCCAAACTGGAAGCTGTGTAAGCACAATTAGCACAGCAGTAAGCCTGATCTAACACACCCTGCCAAGAGACCGAGCTTATTAGCTCGAGCTCAACACAATGGCAACGATGGAGCTTCTGCCTTGGCTCCACACAGAATGTGGGCAGCTGAAGACAAGCACATCAAGCTCACATCTGCCCACAAGACATGGTGTAAGTACATCTTCTCTTGGGGTACACACTCTGCTGCAAGCACTGTGCTTCCACTCTGCATGAACTCCCAAAATACTGAGTGCTGTGAGCAGATGCGGGGAATGGGTCTCCAGGTGAGAACTTCTGAGGCAGTATTAAAAAAAAGGCACCAGGCAGGTGCTTAGGCACCAGGCACCAAAAAGGCCAAAGGGAAAGGTGAGGGAAAGGTAGAGCAAAGCACTGCAAGACCCTACAAACTGATAAAGAGCACTCCACTTCTGGCTTCTATCAGATCCAGAGCAATAATGACCAAAAACCACTACCACACTGTAGATGTTAAATGGGTTCTGCACAGGTGCTCCCACCAATAAAGAATTCGGTCCTTTTGGTGGACATTTGAACAGTCCAAAAGGGGAATGTGCCCAGGGAAGGACATCTTTATCAAACCGGGACCCAAGAAATTAATGCTCCCCTGTTGCCATAATTTTTATTAAAGGAGCAGTGTTAGTCTAGTGGTTGGCAATAGTAGTATGAGAAACTTATAAATTCAGAGAAAAATCAGACAAAAATCAACGGGTAGCAATGAAAATCATCAGGGAAAAAAATAAAGGCATGTTTTATGAGGAGAACCTGAAGAGACTGGGAAAGTTTACATTTAAAAGGACAGTAATAAAATGGTCATTGCTAAACTGTATTTAGCAGAAACCAACCTACACAAGTTAGTGAGCTTCTGTCCACCCAGCTTCTGTCCACCCAGAGCACATGGGCAAGAGGAAATTCCATTGCAGTGCCCCAATCAAAGGCAACAAAGAAAACTCCTTATTCAACACATAATTATTTTGTTGCATTCTGTGTCAACAACTGTTCCTTAGCAAACACACAGTATGTTTGGAAGGTGGTGTTCATGCCTGTTTTCTTTTTCCTCCCACTCTACTGTAAAGGAGTATTTTTAGCTTTCAGTTTGAGCTCTCTGACGTATGGGACAGGTATAAGCAAGAGAGAGAAGGACCCCACAAGGTGTAGCAGACAGACTCCTCCACACATTCATATTTTGCAGACAAACTAGTTTTATTTTGACTTCTGAGATTTTTAGATTACACTGTGTATATGGAGGTGTTCCATTATTTGCTAGCTTAAAATATTTTCTTTGAAAAAGCGTTTGATCTGTGCTGAAGACTACACATTCTCAACAGAGTACAAGCAGTTTATATACTTGTCCCTGCCCCTTCCTTATCATCAGTTTGGGCTCTACACCTGCTGGCATTTCACACAGAAATTCTCACACTCTTGTAACACAGATCTCAGTCATATATATCTTTATGATTCAAGGCAGCATTTGAATCACTGATACTTGCTTCAAAGGAGTGTTTTTCTTCCCTTTTCCCTATCCTTTCATAAACTTCTAAAAACATGACCAAATCAAACCAAATTAATCACACCAGGTTAAGAGACACAGACAAAAGAAAAACTGAGAGCTGAGATAGCACTTGTGCTGTTCTTTTGTCTTGAGAAGGAAATAATTTTCTCTCTCTATTCCCACTTAAATGCCTGAAAAAGAAAGCTATGCTGTCAGAAACATCAAGGCCTAATAAAACGTGTGAAAAACCAGTTATACCTTGAACTTAGTAACTTCAAGGAGGTGAAATAGAGAAATGTAGTTAAATACTATTTGGTATGAAACATTTAAAAAAACACAACAGTATGATTATTGTAGGTTAATTTAACCTTATTTAGATTTTTCAGTTATTTAAAAATACATACGTAATTCTCCACCATTTTTCCATCAGCGACAACTGTTCTGAAACAGGATCTCAATTTACAAACACATCTAATATATCTAAAATATACAGCCTATGTAAGTGCAGGGTATAAAAGTCAAATAACTATTCAGTCCCTTTTCTTACACATACTTTTGGCTAAAAGATAAAAATCTTGGCTTATAAATCAGCTGATCTAAAATACCCTAAAAACACATTTCTAATAGAAGAAAACACTGGGGAGATTAACACAATTAAGGGGTAAAGGGAGGGTAGAGAAGTAAAATATTTGCCAAGTTAGCTCTGAATACTTTCATATTGAACAAAAATAAATACTCAATCTGTGTATTATTTCTTTTGGAAATACTTCTTTGCAGAGAGGAATGCAAGTTAGCATCCTTTATAAGGCCATAAGAATCTTGTACATACCACCATAAAGTAGTTCTAGTATAGGATACAGCAATCTCCCATGCAGTGACATGATAAAGAGAATCCTTGGATACTGATTATATTTGGTCTCCCTTCAAAGCAATACTTACTTAAAAGAAAAAATAAAAAGAGAAAAGATTCAGAAGCCATCTGCCAAAGGAAGTACCTCAGACTAAAAGACCTGTCTACACTCACTATGTGTACATTGCTTTTTGTTTAGACAAAGTAAAATCAGGATAGATTGCAATGTGTCTGCAGAAGGTTCTTCTATTTTTAACTAATACTGTCGTGCCAGTATCAATTCATCCAGATAGAAAATCCTTCATTAAAAATATAATTTACTTTGGTTGCTTTCCACTATGTTGATGCGACATCTTTTCCCAACCACTGTCAAAGGCCATTAGGAACACAGAGCTTTTGAGAACAAGTTTCAACCATGACTCCCGTTGGCCTGCCTAAACAAAAGTTTCCTAAGAAGGCTTGGGAATCCTTAGATGGGAAATGGCAAAGCCAAAAGACGTGAAAAAACTTATTTGGATATACATAGTATCACTACAAAATTATAAAAAATCTTCGCACTGTTTCATATAGGCACAAAGTGACAAACCAGTGAAATATCCTAAGGAACGAGACAGAACTTTGGAACATCTCCAAAAACAAAGAGGAAGCTCTTGTACACTATTTCAGCTACCTAAATAGGTGGAATTTTTCACCTGAAACTTGGGGTGCTACAGCATTTTACTAAAAAGTACAATACTAAAGACAACTCAAGAAAGAAGTTACCAACATTTTATGCAGCTATACACATTTCTATGTGTCCACCTGGGAAAAATACCCCACATATACAAGCAGATAACACAGGTTGCCTTTGGACTCATGGCTTACCTTTACAAAACACGATTTACATATACCAGAGCATTTATATTTAAGCCAATATTTGAAACTATGTTTTTCCCTAAAAATTACAGTACAATAGTTTCAGAACAACTTCTCAGCTTCATCCCATTCATTTCTCAATCAACTGCTCTAGCTAGAGACCACTAGAGTAGGAGTCAGACAATGTGACAATCTGTGGCAATCAGACATCACAAAATTTATTGAAATAAAACATAAGACATACTTTATTAATGTAAATTAGTCTAAACTTCATACACTTCAACACTAGGAGAATATAATCCAATAATTAGTCATACTTAAACAGAGAATTCAGAAAGTTCAGTAGGGGACGAGAGAGGAGTGAAGAGACCCTGTCAAAGAGCAGAATCCAAGTCCTTGCTCAATTCCAGATCTACCCATGCTCCTCCTCAGAGTGCCACTCTGGGGCCTGAAAGTTGGGAAAAAAACAACTCTACTGCTTCATACTTAAAAGGGAAGCTCAAAGACAAACTATGCTGCCTTTTTTGTAACTCCTGATGCAATAAATAGTCTGATTCAGCAACAAGCCTGTCTTGATATGGTTATACACCTCCCACTGACCACATCCTGAGCAGCCTCATGGAATACACAGGCTCATTGCTGGGGAATTTTTCACAAAGGCAATCTGAAACAAGCAGTTCCTGTCTCTGGTCACTCCTTACCAGCTCCTGTTGCACTGCCTTTGCCCCACCCCTCCTGGTAGTGTCAGGACAGCTTCATGGGGCTGTGCAGGGAAGGGAGTTGGTTAAGCTAAAAACAGTCCATTCATCCTCCCCCTCCCTCCCCATTCCTGCCAGGTTATTTTTGACACAGATACATTCTCTGCCCTTGTTCAAGGGGCAGCTTGGCTGGAAGGGGAAGAGAGGAGGAGAAGACGGCAGCCCAGGCTGTAAGAGGGACTGCAGGGTCCCTTCAGCCCACCCTGCCACTAAGACATAGCATATCCATGGCATTACAGACACACAGAGGTGCTCATAATCCCAGTTTAAGATGGTGTTTGCAAAGTCTGAAAAGAAGCATGAACTATTCCTACAGTTAGAGGGAAGAGGTTTGCATAATCTTATCCCTCATATCCCAGGAGCCAGAACTAATTCTGTGCTTTTCTGATTTGACTTGGGGATTCTACAGCACCACAGCAGGACTTAGGAAATGGCTCTTCACTGTAACCTTGTCTGAGTGCTCATCTTTTGTTTGCATTACCCTGCCTTGCAAGATGACAGCTATCAAGTCAGATTACTGAATGCCACTCACAGTGACACATGCCAAAAGTAAACCATTAAGACCATCTAAATAAGAGCCAGGCTTAATATGTAGGTTGGCAGGTACTACATCTAGTAAGAAATAATTCTAGACAAGTTCAGCAATTAAAAAATTACTTAATATTTTAACTTAATTCTTAAAATTCACTGCACTAATCAAATAAAAGCTCTTCTGAATTCCTAAAAGAACCCTACATTTGAAGTGCAATGAATTTTGGCTGTCAGGAAAAAAAAAAAAAGGGTTGGGGGGGAAATACAGCAATATTTTTTTAAATTCTCTTAACCCCCACTGTTTTTTCTGTGTGTTTATGAAGCCTCCGGAAATACCATGGCCAACATTCCAGCTCTACAGCAGTGAGGCCACATGACCCAAAGGCACAGCAAGGAACTTCTTTCCCAAGTTTCCTTACGGTAAAGAAAAATGATTTTCTCTTTTATTGTTGAAAATGAGGATCCAAGTCTAGAGAAATCGCCAGGAAATTTTCAAGAGTACAGTTTTAAAAACAGAGTGTTTCTTAATGTGGTGGGGGTTGGTGCTGAGTTTCCTTTTGTTATTTATTTGCTGCATTTCTATGCCTGCACATACTATTTTCATTATCTAAGACCAGCATCTTAGACCTATATTCAGGGACCATTAAACACAGTATACTACTTAAGCCACCTCTAAAAACTACTTGTGATGTACTCGAAATCTTCTATTAGAGTTAAAATCAGTACTGCTGTATTTCTTAATATAGCCATGATCTTTTCCTGGCAAAAATTACGGCACTTAAAACTCTCCCCCTTCTTGTCTTTCAGGATTATTTCAGCTAGCACTATTAAAATGAAAGGATTTATGCAAACAAGCTTTGCTAAACACTATGAAAAAAAATTACTGAACCTGAATCACAACCTTGCATTTTTACAAACAATCATGTGTGCATTCTTGGAAGTAACTGAAATGTAGGAGTATTGATGAATCACAATGTAATAAGTGAGTATCAGAAATTTGTGGTTGTCTGAAAACAGCACAGCAGAAAGCATTGGGAATGAAAAGAGTCCTGCAGTAGAAATGCACAGCAAATGGCAGACACTCGCCACTAACTTGCTTGGTAACCATGTCAGAAATGCTTCTAATTATCAGAGGTAAAAGAGGGATGGCATTTCTGCTGGAAGCAAGTTTTACACTTTAGTCTTTCCTCTCTTTCAGCCTATAAATATTAGTCTTACACATTTTTCTCCCATACAGCTCTTGAAAAGGTTGAGTTTTTCAAGGCTGAGAGCAGACAGAAATGTTCATCAAGAAATGCCTTGAGGTCAACTGTCTGTAACTCATCAAAGTGCGGCACTGAAAAAATGGATGAGGTGGATTATATGAGCATGGTAAAACAGATTTTTTTTAAAAAAAATCTATGTTCTGATGAGCATTTATTTTTGCAAATGGGTTCAGTTATGCACCCCCAGTGGTGATGGTCACATGGTACTGACTCCCCCCCTAATTTCAGGTGCATTCGAAACAACTACAGATGGAAGTGTCTTTAATGCTATTTCCCAGTATATGGAAATACCACAGGGATATGAAAAGGAGCAAAAATAGAGAAGACCGACACAGCAGTGTAAGAAGAGGCAGCTGGTCCACAAGAAAATTATGGTGTAGGCCAAATTCTTGAGAAGCAGTGAATTACACTGAAAATAAGGCAGAGATCAGCTTACCTATGATTTTATAAAGTACTCAAAAATATCTAAAAAAACCCACCAAAAGCAAAGGAAAAGCAGCAACAGAACAAATCTGCAAAGATTATTTTTCTTATGTGAAGGAGGAAATAGAAACCCTGGAGTGCCCACTGTGCTTTTTTTTTAAATTCTGTACAGCAGCTAGACATAAGATATTGAACACATTATTGAAACTACTGTTCACTTCTACTTGGGGATTTCTGCTTAGTTTATTATAAATGCACATTTATTGGCAGCAAGTAGAACATATTATTGCTGTGTTTTATAGCCCGAATGGCTCACGCAAAGAGTAATTTGTTTGTATTCTGTATCAGGATCAATACTGTACCAGGGATAGCCCGAGGAATGTTTATGCTGAGGGCTTTGCTTGCAGTGTTTTGTTGTTGCAATCAATTGACCAAACAGGGCTGCTTCTTAAAACAACAAATAAACTGGGATAGTGACCAGATCAGCCATTCAAGCATCAAACAAGACACAGTGTCTGGAAAAAGAACGAAGGCCCACAAATGTTTTTACTGCTTGATGATACACACAGCTTCCCTACCTGAATATTTACCACCGGCCTTTCTTCCTCTCAGTAGCTGGGGACTGTTTCCTCAATGCCCTCACATAACAAGATCCATTTTCCTGCAATCAAAACACAGACACATCATGCTTCCATTCTCCTGCAGAACACAGCAGCATTTGAATCAGCTCAGTGAAAAGACCTGAAATGAATTAAGAGCATTTAGGAGTCCAGTGACCAAGCCAGGAGGACCAGATCTGAGGCTGGGTTGGGGTTCCAGCCCAGCTCTTGCCACCCCCAAGCTTTTGAGACTCACTCAGCAGTTTAGGTATTACAGGTTTTCATGCCTGTAACAATGAAATGAGGAAAAGATAATGAGAATTCTGTTGAGGTTTATATCGAAATTTCCTGAGCCAAATGGTAATTTTTTTTCAGTTAAAGGTCATGCTGAAGTCTCTTTTATTCTCTTTATAAAGGGTACTCACTGGTGGTTGTGAACTAAGTGCCATTAAAAAAGATAAACCAACCCCCAAACACTGCTTAAGAAAATACACCAAAATATCTCAGAACCACCATCCTCTCTGTAGCAAAACAAAACAAGTTTATGGATTACACTTGCAGTTTATGGCACAGCACTGCAACTTCTAGGAAATGTTTTTTTAATTATAAAGAAAGATTGCAAAGGAAGATGGGGGAATGTTTACGGATAGTCTGTATTTTGTTACATGCTGTTTCAGCAGGCAGACAGGGTGTCCTTACAGCATTATAGTACCAGACTCCAAAACTCAGCAAATATTGAGAAAAGTAACACAGTGACTACATTTTGCCTCTCTTTTGACTGACTTCCAAATAACTTCCATAAAAAAAAAAAAAATCCATTAAACATGAAAAAGCACATACTACCGGAAAACAAAAAAACCCCACAAAACCAACAAAACAAAAAAACAACACAGCAAACCCCACACAATTTGCAACCAGTCCAGGTTCCTCCCCAAAGACCAGCTGTGGGAGCAGACACTTTCATAAATGCTCAAATGATGCAAAAATAACAGGTGACTTTAAAGAAATGCAGAAGAAAAGCCTCAAGTTATTACAATAACTTGTTAGTTGCATTCAATGTTTGTTCTGCGGCCATATTTATCCTTTTCACTGGTAATTCACAAAGAATAAAAACACAACTGAAAACCTTCTTAGAAACAGTCATCCCATCCCAACACACCCAGTGTCACCAAGGGACTGTCTGCTTCATACAGGGACACTGCTGGTTTTCTTGTCTCTCAAAAGGCAATTTTAGACAAGTTACATACTGACAAGCACCCTGGGTGAATGACTGGCTTTAAGGCCTCATTGAACTGTGAATGTTTTTGCCCAGAAAGGATTTATTCTCATCCAGAAGTTTTCCCCAGTGCTTTTCTTCTGCTTATGCAAGGCAGGAAAAACACATTAATTGATTCAAATTTAGTATGTGTTAACATGACTTTCTCAGCTAATGCAGACTGGTCTTTAATAAAGTTTCAATTAGTTATTTTAGTTTGTTCCTCCAAAGGAAAAGCTTTTTTTTCTGCCTGCCCCAAGATCTGGAAACCATTCCAGGTGTAACTGGATTGCACTTTTGTCAGATCAGGCTATAGCACTTAGCTGGACACTTGAATTTTGCCTCTCATTCCTCTCTCCTGGACTCTTCCAACACTGCATTTGTGCAGCAGCATGGTTAGCTGGAATGGGAGAACTAATTTCCTTCAGCGTGTTGTCTCATAAACAGCTGTGCCAACACAAGACAGGGAGTGGGCCCAAGACAGGAGTGATCAGCCATCACGGCAGAGGCTGTTTAAACCAGCCTGAATAACACTGCAGCACACAAACCCAAAGCTTTGCCCCCCTCCTCTGTGCTTTATTCTGCCCATCTGTAAAACTGGCACGACAATTCCTACTTTGTTTTATAAAGCACCTCTTAAAATAATAGGGCTATCCATTAACATTTCTGTGAATTCACATTACCGACCACCCAGCCCTTTCATAAACCAGGTCCAAGCTGATTCTAAGGACACTGGCACTGTCCCCACCAGCATCTGCTCCCTGGTTTCCCCTCACAACCTGCTCAGGGGTTGGACAATGTACCCCACCACTCCAGCCTGTTCCGTGCCCCCACGCCAGCCCCAGCTCTGCCAAAACACTTCACAGGGTTCTGCTGGAAACCACAATCAGCTTCTAAAAATAAAATTAGCTTCTTAAAGCCTGGCCCCTTCTTTCATCCTGTTTCTAGAAAGATCCCCAAAACTCGCACTGGCAAACTTCTGGGGTAGTGGCCGCACCTGAAAATGTGAATAGATGGTAGAGAAGAGATGTCAGCTGGAAAGCCCTTACACCTGGCTTGCCTCAGCCACCCTTTCCAGGTGTTCTAAGCCTTACTGTGGCACAAGAACCTGACGCTGCACAATTCCCAGTCTTTTTTCCCACATCCACCCCTGGGTCAGGCCCGACGCGCGGCTGCACGAGCGGCCTCTGGGAAGCACCAAGTCCTTAGGGCAAACACGGGAGCGGGGGCTGCCGGCGCGGGCAGGAGGGGAAGGCAGCAGCCGGGAGGGCTCCCTGCTCTCCGGAGCCAGCAGAGGGAGCACAGAAACGCACGGGGTTTTGGGCCGAAAACGCTTTTTTGGCTGCGGAGCGCCGGATGCTCGCGTTAGGCTACTCCTACAGTAGTGTGCATGCGGTGCATTACAAGTGCAAGGACTCTTGGTACGAGTAGATCGCACCGCAAAAATCAGCTCTGTCCAGGAGCCGACCAGGACAGGCCAGGAAGGCTGCAGGAGCCGGGGGTGGAAGGACAGGCTACACAGAAGGGCTGCCAACGCCAGCGATTTTATCGTGTCCCCTGCAGCACTAGGAATTTTTCCTAAAGCCAGCTTTCCAAAGTCTCATCATCACATAAAAATTTCAGCTTTCAGCTATTTCCCTTTTTTTTTTTTTAAGGGATATATTTATCTCTAGGCTTCCAAAGTTCAAAACCAAAGCTGTAAAAATAAACCCTAAAGATTTAAATAATAGCAAAAGCTATACAAGAATCCTCCAAATCTGTTGTCTGTACATCATAGGCAAAAGAATCTCAACTCGGGGAATTTAATATAAATTTATTTTACTTATTGACAATTAACACAGTTAATTATTGTTCCAGAAATTGAGGTGGTAAAAATGGAGACAAAGCAGTTCAGCAACCACTGAGGGGAACTCTCTTCCTGCAGGTTCCCAAGGATCAACGTGACTCAGACACCTTTCCTAGCCTGCCTCCCCCGGTTTGTGCCATGCCCTTCCCTGAGCGCAGCCTTTGGGGAGGCGACAGGCGGCACAGAGAGCCGCGGGGTGTGCCTGCGATGCCTTCCCTCTCTGCTCCTCCTCGCTCCTCACTTGCCCTTGGGCTGCTCCTTCGCTCCATTTCCCCTGTCCTGGATCCCCAGGTCCCAGTCTCCCCCGGGGATGCCCTCTCTTTGGCCTCGGCTGGCCACAGCCCCCAAGGGTGACCCCACTGCACTCAGGGGCAGACACCATCCCCCAGGGGCACTCCTGAAGGGCAGCCCGGGCAATGCCCCCCACCCCTGCAGCCCCTGCTCCTGAACCCACCAATTTTGGCCAATATACTACATAGCTTCAACACTCTTTCTTTTAACATGCTCTATTTCTTAGTGATTTTGCCAAAACTAATGGAAACGGGATAGACAGACAGACAGACAGACAGATAGATAGACAGATAGATATAAGGGAAACACCCAGAGCAAACTGTACAAGTCTTAAAATTAAGGCATATTAAAAATACTGTAAGGAGGAACTGGAGGAAATCCAATAGGGAAGTAACAAGGAGTTCATCTTTAAACCTCCTAATCTCAGCTGTATCACTGCAATGGACTTAGGTCAAGCACAAAGAATTTTCCCTGCTTTCTCATCATATCCTGGTCCCACATGGTGGCTGCCAGGTTTTAGAGACAAGTTTATAATAGATCTCTCTGGACCAGATCGTCCTGGAATCCTGCTTCTCTTCTTCAGCCTTACCCTCTGCAGAAAGCAAGAGCAACCCCAGAGTATCTCATTGTCTATATCTCAGCACTTAGCCTGTGCTGGACTTTAATAACTCTAAGTAAATCAATCTCTAAAGGTAACCAAGAGTAAACCCTTCAGTTTCCATACACAAAATATCACTTGGACTCCACATACCCAAACAAAAATGAAGAGAGCAAATAGAAAACACCCAAACAGAAATTCCTGAAAAACAAAAATACTGCTGGGATAGACCTTCCTATGGAAATGCATAAGGCAGGTGCATTTTAGGGTATTTTCCTACTTTCAGAAATTATTTCAAAGTTCTAACACTATTGTCCTTGAACTGCAGAACATGTTCAAACTCAAAATTCCTGTAAAACCACAGCATGTCAGCAATCCCAACTTCTCATTTATCCACAGCTGCAACTGGGTCATAAGTGAAGAACATGAAGTGCTGCTCTTCCTAAATAAGCTTACTGGTCAGCAAGCATACTTCTGCTATGTGAAAACATTAACAAACTTCTACAGGGAGTTTAACTATTATATGCAGACCTTATTAGGTATCATAGCCCTCTGTCAGGACTTTTTATAAACTTGGGCTTTCTTGAAATTCTAAAGCAACTCAAAATCAAAAGTGAGTATATGTCTGACAAGCATCAGATGCCATCCACACTGACAAGGAAACAGCCTGCTAGTTTAATAAGAGAAAAGCAAAAAATGTTGTTAAACTTAGTAATGCAAAATAGGTGAGGGTTTGGGGAAGGAAAGACAAGAGACAGAGAGAGACTAATGTCAGTGCAGGTTGGTGTGCTCCTTCCTGGGCAGAGACAGAACAAGGGAGGAAAGTAAAGCTGAGAAGATCTGTGCAGAGGGAAGCAGGACTGCAGAGTCTGACTACTTTCAACCTTGCCTACACCTAGACTCGGTCCTCAGTAATCCTTATTAAAATAAGAAACAGAAAACACACAAACACATCACACCAAAATGCAGCAGCTGCAGAGCTGTAAAACACAGACATTTATCTGATGGAACAGACAGGATGCACACTCCTTCCAAACACAAGTAGCAGAAAGCCACAGAAGGTGGCCAGGCTACACTGGAACCTGCCATGTGCCTCACCTGGCAGCACCTAACGCATCCTCCTCCATGCCCCAGTGAGCCCTGGAGCCAGCCTCCTGCCTTCATCCCAGCAGGGCTCCTCCTGCCCTGCAGTCCCAGGAGAAGCCTGGGCCAGCACTCCCATTTCCTCCTGACACCTCTTGCCCCCAAAATGGAAGCAGCAGGTTCTCATAGGGGGCTGCTGCATTGAACAGCACAGCCGCTCAGACACTCGGCCAAGCCAGTGGCTCCTGTATCACGTCGTTACTACAACCAGTCCTCCTAGGAGATTGCTCAAGCACACCCTGTTAGGCAGAATGTTACAAGGGTAGAGCAAACTAAGAAAGAATCACAGCAACAAGTATGCAAATTTTGCTTGTGTTTTTTCCCCATCTTATTTCTCACCAGTGCGTAGAAGCAAAGTTTTGTTTATTCAATCACCATTTTCTCAGTTTTCTCAATTTAAAAAACTAAACAACTACCTTTAGTTTTTTCTCAGCTTAAACAGAAATGAAAGCCTTCTCAAACTTGTACTTCACATTATTTCAAAAAAATGAAACATAACTGAAGCACACATTTTCTCAGCTGTAGAAAGCCATGAATTTGCAATTTCCTTATTTTGAGATGGAAAGGAAAGGTCCAAGTTGTTGTCATAACCTATGCATTTAAGGCTTAACAGGAGCCATTTGCAGTATCATGATCTCCAGTTTAGAACAACAACAAAATCCTTTTCTTCTCCCAAGCTGTTCCACAAAAATCTGATTACTGAAAGAACCACTTTTCCAGACTTGTTCTCTTCTTCAGGCTGCATCTAAGATGGATCCAGTGCACCTAAAAACATGGGCATGAGTAGGCCAAGATTGCTCTAGTCCATGTCTCAGCTCTCTTGTCACAGCCCTGGAAACCCTCAAGTCCCTGGGCACTGCTGCACCCCACCTCCCTCCCAGCCTCACACCCCAGATTTAAGGGGCTGCCCGTGAGTCAGTGGAACAGATCAGGGGTTTAAGCAGGAACAGGGAAATAAGACTAGGAGGACAGGCATTTCAGTGTATCTCTGCAAAACTATAATCTGATGGAGGTGGCTTTGGCCCAAGCTGAAATAAGAAAGATTTGGTGTGGCTGCCCCATGCAGGGCAGCCCAGGCAGCTCCTCCTCCAGCCAGCTACAGACAGAGTCAGCCTGGGGCTGATGGACCCAAACCAGAGGTCTGCAATCGGTTATCATTTCACGAGTGACCATGGCTCCATGGCTCCTCCCCAGGCAGCAGCACATCAGACTGCATCTGTTTGTAGCAGAGGACTGAGCTGCCAACTCACAGGCGTAGGATAACAAGCATTATTAATCTTGGCTTAAACTGAACCATTGTTCTAGAGATTGGACATCTCTTGTAAAATCCCATTATTAAAGACCATTTGCCATCTATTCCCGTAGAAACTTTTTTAGTGTGTTTCATTCTATTTCAGAAAAAAACCCCTTCCCCTTCCCTTTTCCTTAAGTCCTATTGTATTTACAGAACCTTAAACAATAATCCACTCAAGCACAACCATGGAAGTGGCTTGAAGGAACAAAAGCTGCTTCTGGCATAGCCAGTGCATTTGACTCTCCCTGCATACAGCTGCCTGTACGGCCTCTGCAGATTTGCAGAGCACCAGCAGCTACTGATTTCCTCTGCTCCTCCTGTGTGTTGGATACAAAATAAATAGTAAACATGAACAGTCTACTCAAATTATCCTTGCAGCATCAGCTAAGGCTGCAGGTGAGTCACAAGCAAGTTCTGCAGCCTGTCTTGGTAAAGGAATAGGGAGAAGACTGACCTTAAAAGAAAGCAGTAGGTATGAGTAAGACAAATTAAAAAATCAAAAATCTAACTCCAGAAAGACAAGGCAGTGGAAGCAAAGTGTCTCAGGCTCTGCTAAAGAAGATTATTGCCACATCTAGCAGCACCCACCCAAGTAGAGTGCCATCAACCTAATTCTCAAATGAGACTAGCAGAAGAGCGAGACAGGATTAGACATGCTTGTTTTTAACCATTCTTTGCTCTCTCTGGTGGAATACTATCAGCACAGCATTGGCATCAAAATTACTACCCTTCAAAATCTGCAGAGCACATTTTTTAATTTTAAATGTAGCAGTTATGTCATCTGGGGTTATTTATTTTTTAATATAAAGTGGTATAACATATTTAATCTGTTTTGAGAAAAGAAAAAATTGATTTAGTGAGTAGTTCAAGGCTCTCCCTGGAGACACTCAACCACACTCAGAAATCTGGATATAAGTTGAGACTTCACTAAAGTAATTTTAATTGTAGGTCATAAGAAATGTCAAGATATAAACCACCAAGGAATACTAAAAATTAAGCCATCATCTCTGAGAATAACAAATGTCTTATGTTTGGCAGTAGAATAATTTCTAAATCCTTACAGCATTACTACTGAAGGACAGTAGCAGAGCAAAGGGCTTAGAACTACATGCAACATATGTGCATTATTTTTGCTGGGGGGCAGAACCCAAAACCTGCATAAAGCCAAAAAATACTGGAGTGAAGGAAACTTACACCACCACCAATAAAAATGTAGGGTTTTATCTTTTTCACTTTGTTTCACTACACTGACCATCTTCTGTTAATAAACAAGTTTTGGGTTGTTTTGGTCTGAAAATGTTCCTCCCTATGCAGTATGGAACAGAGTTGTGAATACAGCAACATGTATGTGCAAAAACAGAGCACCAAAGTGAGGAAAATTGTTTTTTAAAGAAACTTTAATAATGAACAAACAGAAGCCCACAAAGTCTTAGATCACTTCTAGAGCTTTGTGGCTAGGTTTTACAAGGAAAAACTTCATTTTTTTGTAGCTAAAAAGTACTTCTTAAACAGGTGTTTTCCTGTAGAAGGTACACCCCCAATTCTGCATTTTTGAGCTGGATCCGCCATTTACTAAAACTTTTTAACAGAACTTAGCTGAGATCCCCAAAAATTTCCTTTGCCCACTTACCTCAAACAACAGCAGTAAGAGGGCTCTGACCTTAGCAGTTCAAAGTGAAAACCCCTCCAGTTTAACCTTCTTAAAACAGAGGAAGTTAAAAATTAAGTGGGTTTTCAAAGAACAATATCTGAGAGCTCTTACTAAAGTATCTAAAGAAAACATATATAAACTATTTTATTCTCCCACATTCTCCAAACTGAAAGCTAAAAGATCAGCAATGTCAAATCAGGAGCAGGGTTGGGTTTTTTTACCATCTCTGCCTAATAACCTCTTCAACTTGATCAACACTGCCCTTACCTTCCACTCATGGGAATGGAGATGAGAAGGCTATTTCCCTGCTTTTAGTTAAATCAGAATGGAACTCACCAGTGAACAGCAATTTGAACAGAAAGCAGTTCAAGTGATGTGAAGACCCATATTAAGGGAAACAAGCTCATGTATGTGGAAGGAAAAAGAAAAGTAATTTAACATTCTATATTGCTGCCAGTCAACTCAATTACCAACATCTATTTTGCTGGGTTTAGCCACTGTCCCTAGCAGGTGTGCCAAGACTTATGAGTGAAAATCCATTTCTCTAAATGCAAAGGTAGGCATTTCACAGAAGTTGAAATCTATCCTCTGCCAAGTCCATTTTCTTGAGTGCCTTCACATCAGCTCACTGAATACCCTAACCACCCTCTTCTGTAACACTAAACACCATGTATATCCAACCCCATGTCTGCACAGGTTTCAGCAGGGGGCTATTGCCTGCTTTGCCTGCCTGAGTGGTGCTGTCATGGCAGGGAAGTGAAGGGCAGGAAAGCTGCAACACTATGACCCAAATAAGATGCAGGCAAACAATTTTAGCCATCCAAGCCTTTAATGCAAATTAATGTCATAGCAATAAAAGCTCCAAAAGGAGTAATTGCACAAATGTCTCAGAGGAAGAGTCGTATCTTGGAATTTAATAGCTAGAAGCATTTCCCCCATCTTCTCTTCAGGTCATTTGGTTTCAACAGATAGTGCTCCTTGCTGTCTATCACACAAGCTATTACACAAGTACTCTCAAACTGGTAGCCCTGGATCCTGGTTTTCTGGTCCCCTGGAGGGCTGCAGGGGCCTTCCCTGATGCCAAACCCTGCCAGGCTGCCCATGCTAAAACTCGAGGTCATCTGCAACATCAGAGAGGCAGCGTTACACAATTCATGCTCTGCATGGACATCTGAGCTGGAAAGACAGTCATTTCAAAGCAAGATGCAGTTTGCCTCGAGATCTTCCAAGTTTTACTGCAGGCTGTTCTTAAAATCTTCCACTGATAGCATTTGTAAAACTAGAATTAATTTTCTGTGACATTGAAAGAGGGAGGGAGAGACCCTAAACAAAACCCCCGTCCTGCCTCACTGACTTCACTCCTTATATCTGCACAAATACCCACTCGTTTCTCTGCTGTCCTTGAAAGCCCTTTCTCTGCAACACACCAAAAGCTTTTAACCCATATTGAAGCCACTGTCATCCAGCTCGAAACAGGCACTGCTGTGCCAAAGCCACCACTCTGCAGGAGGGGAGCCCTGGAAAATCTTGCCCAGACACTTGGGGCTGTGGCTGCCACGGCCAGCCTGCTGTGTCCCTCCACAGAGACCAGGCTCGCCGCAGCCCCGCTGGCCAGGGGCTCGTACCACGCCTCGGCTCTCCATGGGCGCGCCGTGGTTCGGGCAAGGAAAGGGCACTTTTCACAGGAAAGAGCCTCAACAGCTGAGGCAAACAGTGCCCCCTGGCAGCTCCCCTCCCGGAATGGGACGGACATCTGAGCAAGGGTGAGTTAGAGGGAGAACAGCTGTTTGTTCAGTGAGTGAGTCACAGGACTCAGCTATTAATTCTTCCTCTCAAGAGAATATGTCCCCATGCCAGCCCACCCACCATCCTATAAAACAAACAAACATATAATGGAGGTCAGGGAGGGGGAGCTCAGTAAGAGAAAAGGAAAAAAAAAAAAAAGGGGGGGGGGGGAATAGCCAAGCATTTAATATTTACATAAGAATAAAATGTTTCATTAATTACATACAGAATGAATTTGCAGCTATTTTCCTTAAATTTCTCAGTCAAACCCACAGATTTGAAGCACTTTGAACTGTGCTGTGCCAGTAATTGTGGATGAATATTTTAGATCAGTCTTGAATCACTGTGGAGCACACACCAAATGAACTAATAAGCCACTCCTGTGTGGACTACTAATGTATTTTCTTTCTCTGCCAGACAGATGGAATACAGTCTAAAATCAGTTGAATTGGCTACTGGTAATCTTCAGAAAGGCTTAGAAAAGTCTTTAACTGTACTGTTTTATTAAAAATAGCCTGGGTGCATTTAGAAGGGGGTTGGCAATACGCAGCAAAACCCAAACAAGTTTTAATGATACGAAGGAAGAGTCGGGCATTTCATATGACCGCAGCCAGCTTCACAGAGTGACAATGAACAGTGTATTTCCAAACGTTTTTAAAGGACTACTGCAAACCTGGACACCCCTGCCATCTATTTGATATCTATCCCAATACAACCATTTATGGGCAGTCATTTAAAATCACATATAGCAGCATATCAGTTCTATAATCTGACAGATGTGTTCCAGTTTACAGAAGCATCTGTTGAGTCATCAGGACATCAGAATAGTTAATTGCACTTTGGGGATGCTTTCAGAGATTAGAAGTTGCCTTACTTCAAGCAAATTTTAAGTGTCCTTACAGATTAAACTCCTTTTTCATATACAAAATTAACATATGTACCCACACTCCAGAGAAACTAATGTATGAAATGTAAAGAATAACTTCCCTCAGGGATCATCTGTTTTCTTCCGCCTCTTGTGCACTGCCTCACACTGTGCTCAGCAATATGGAACAGAAAACAAAAATACAACTTGAATCATGCATGATTCTGAAATATAAACTAAGACATGGCCTACACTGTCTGGGCAAGACTACAGAAGAAGCTGCTTTGGGTCAAGAAATTTTACAAAATGTCTAACAACTAAAAACTGGGAGGTGATGTCTGTTTCTTTTTTTGGCAAAATGCTTGTAATTGTATTTCAGATGGCTTTATTACTGTTTATTCTAAAAGGAATGTTGTACAGGCTGTACCTTTCACCATCACAAAAGTATGTGAGAAGCCAGGAGAACCACCCACAAGATTAAACATGGAATGACAGACATTGAGCCATCCTCAGCTGAAGCTGTACCAACTGCTTCCTATACACAGCTAAGGACTGGAACTGAGAAAACTCCATTCATAAATGTAAATGAATATTTGAATTAAAAAGAGTAATACCTGTGGAAGACATTCCTGAGTTTTCAACATGAGTGAGCAGATAAGATCTTCCCCATGCTTCCAATCTGAGTTTCCTTGCAACCTTCTGGCCTCCACAGCAATAACGGGATTAAGAAAATGTATTTCTTAGAAAGAAAGATGTATCTTATAAACTTTGATTTCAAACAATCTAGCCACTGCTAGATTGGATTTTTTGTTTGGTTGGTGTTTCACCAAAGAAAAAACCAACAAAAGCAAATGAATCAGTCACAAAAGGTGTATTTGGCTGTTTTGCAGAGGTGATTGAATCCATCTGGTCTGTAGCTCCCGAACCACAGGGATCCCCTGATTAATTCAATGAACTATTTGGTTTCACTCAAGAAGTGATCATAAAGCTGAAGTGCAAGTGCATAACCAAGAGCACTGTACAAGAACACAGACACCAACACTGCACCTGGGCTTTGCTTCCTATAAATCCTGAAATGACAGCACACCTCAACCTAAGTGGACTGTTATTCTTTAGTGTGGAGCAAATCAAACTTGAAGTGAGAGCGTAAAAGTTGAGACAAGCACTGCAATCATGACCATGCTTTAACAAGGTGCCATACTTCTGAAGTTACAGCTTATTCCCTTGCTGCTAAACCAAACTGAGATTGCTGTCTCAGTTGCATTAAATTATTAGCTAATTAGCCCTGACTAAGGACAACAGTATGTTGATGCTGGCAAGCTGTGAAAAGAACACTTCAGCAAAGAAGATCAATAGCATTTTTTTTGTCTGGCTTACAATAAGAAAACTGCTGGCCCAGGTTATGAGTTTAAGCCATTTTTCATTTGGCAGACAAGACAGTAGTAGTGACAGATCAATACAGTAACTTTATGATAGGCTGCTGCTCCTGCAGATGGCAGGACCATAAACAGGCATCATTTTTAAAGCCTGAAGCAATCCATTACTTGGACAGAAACCACCTGACCTTTTATAATATTTACACTTCTCTATCAAAAAAGGAAAATCAGAGAGCAAAACAAGGGAAAATCAGCACAACTAGCTGTTCTGCAAGACAGAAGAGAATATTGCTTGTTTGAAGGTCAGTATTTAAAGTAACAAGCTTTGTGCTATTTGGGAGATCACATTAAAGCCACAGGGTTCGCACCAGGGAACTACTCATCCCTTCAAAGGGAAAATGTTGTTGGGGATCCCATCTTATACGATGCAATTTTCTTATCTCCTGGTAATGTGGGATAACAAAAGAGCCTATTTATTAATCTTTAAGAAAAAAACCCAAACCAATCAACCATTTTAACGTGTCATTCAAACATGAAACCAGTCCCTTTTAACACCTACAATTACTAGGCATTTGAGAGAATTCAGTTACAAATGGGCAGTGTTTTTCCCATACTGCAGTATACACACTGTAGCATTTGCACATACAATTTCTTATTCTGCACCAGTTTTGGGATTGTTGGGATTGCCTAAAGTGTTCTACTACTTTAACAAAGGCAAAGCAAAACAAGAGAAAGGTTTAAAAATTCTGGAGTTTTTTATGGCAAGACTTCTAGCTGAAGAGAATGTAAAGGACAGCAGCTTAATAAATTATTCAGGCCACATCTTCGGATAAGGATCCAGGTGGAGCATCTGGCCCTATACTTACAGTCTTCTCTTTACTATAAACATGAAATAACCACAGAATATGGTGAATCAATCATACAACCAGCTTCCCCCTGCCTCTCTGTCTGAGGCTGGTTTGTGTCAATTACTGCAGAAATATCTGCTTAAGCAGGAAACTAATTTTACAAAAGCACATTGGGTTCATGGGCTTTCATCAATACTTTTTGGTTGCTGCAAGTAAGTAATTAACATTAATGTCAATATAAAGGATAGAAAGAGAAGGAAAGTATTAACGAGCACAATATAAAAATTGAGCTGGCTGCTTCTTCCCATACAGTAGTGCCATGTAACTGGCTCCCAGTCCATGCCTGAAAAATGAGCTATTATTAATTTGGTCGCTAATTTTACTTTGCATGATGTAAGCAAACAGCACTACATTCTCCCCTTCATGAACGCCAATCATACACAACACTAGTTTAAAATACAACAGAATAGCACACAAACCAGAAGTCTTTTGACTGGGCTCCTCTCATGCTAAGAATAACTTGGCACACATGTACATGATGCTAAATCTGCCAATGATTTGCTTTGCTCCAAAACTCCCCCCTCTGCATCTTCTACAAGATCCTAAATACATGAAGCTGTGTTAAAGCAGGAAACCTACGTATTGAACCTATTTTTAAAACAAATTGAATTTCTTTGAACTCAAATGCAAGGGATGGTTTCAGCATTTTCACGTTTATAATCTCGTGCATTTCCAGCAGGCACAAGGGCTCTTTATTCCCAGCCGTGCACAGACGCTGCCTGCCACATCTGCCAGCCCACAGCACTTGGGCTCAGCCCAGGGACTCTGTCAGCCTTCTGCAAAATCACTGGTGCAAACACACAAAGCAGCAGCCCACAGCTCTGATTCACAGGACACAAAATATCTTTCGAGATAAGGACCACACTAAAAAGACACTAAAATTCAGTGGCTTGGGTTTTGTTATTTTGTTTTGTGGTTTTGCTTATGAGGGGGCGTTATTTTTTTTAATGAGTGCTAGGTTTTTGTTTGCAAACCTCCCACTCCCCAATATTCATAGGTAAAACAAAATTTGCAGCACTCAGAAATAATTACTGATGCTTCTTTTACAGTGCCTCAATGACAGTGTGGCAATTTTAAAATAATCCAAAACATTTCATTCGTGCCATAGTATGTGGACACAGGTAGTGACCTCAGGCTGGCCATTCCAGAACTCTGGTTCAGCCTCAGCACACCTGGGATGCACATCCCATTTTCAGCTGACTGTCACCTCTGGGAAGGAGGGAGGGCAGCTGGGTTTGGCAGAGCTTAGCTCCACGGCCACTTGCTGAAGGCAGTGTTAGCAGGATTATATAACCTGGCATAGGGCTGCTTGCAGAGAGTTCAAAGGGAGGCAAGGGCTGTGCCTGAAGCGAAGGGGAAGAGAGCCCCCACCATCAAGGGGGGGACAAGGCCATGCACCCTAAGTGGCTGTAACTTGCTTTTTGGTCCAATGACCCCTCTGAGCATATGCCTGTATTTCCATTTATGCTTGCTTTCTTTTTCCCCTATATCCTATTGCATCTACAATCCATTACTCTAATTCCTTTTCAGTAAGGTCCTCGCAAACTATGTTGCCCTTCTGTTATTTTCTCTCTATACCTGTTAAGGTGCAAACTAAACCCTTACACCCAGACCACTCTCTGTAGGTTTCTATTTTGCCCCTTCTTCCATCAAATTCCCTGGGCTTTTTGTACTGAGTTTTAGTCAGTAAGGACATTAACTCCCCTTATTCCTTTATTCCTATTAGAATGATATGGTCCTTGTCTGAAGACAAGAACATGTAAACAGCTTTATAGACTTTAACATTAGCATTCATCAAACCTCACTGAGGACCTCAGCAATTTCTTGTTGAAGAAAGAGTATATAAGTGGCAAATGCACAAACACAAATGACCACGCAGCAACTCTGCTACTGTTCTTGAAGTAATTAAGTTGTAGGGGAAGAAAATCCAGGCTTCCAACATCATACCAAACTCCCTTGTTATTATAGTTCCAGACTCCACATTAGCTACAAAACCCATAAACAACACCTCATTATCAATTTTCTTCCCTAGAAAAATCTTGCTTGAAAAGTTATGTCTTAACACTTGCTTCACATCCATTCAAAAAAACCCCCAAAAACCCAAAAGCAACCCAAGAAAACATATTTGTGTTTTGGAGATTGCATTCATGTGAGAGATATTCAGTATTTGCTATTGTAATAAAAGCATAACCTATTAGTTGGATAGTAAAGCATTTGTGAAAGACATCACTTCTTTGTTATGTCAAGTCACAATGGCATTTACCCCGATGGTGGTGACCACAAGGCAAACTCACAATGCATATAATAACAACACAAACAAGGAAACTCAAACTAGTGCATTCACATTGCACATTGCCTGTTCCACCATCCACCAGAGCCAATCCTTTTGAACGAAATAAAGAGAAGGTATTATAATTAGAGAGTTCATAATGCCATTTAATCAAGTGTGGAGCTGAGCACAGTGGGTTATATACCAAAGACAAAACCACATGAAGCAGTACAATGCTGAGTGCAAGATAGGACACATATATTCTTCAGGGAAAATAATGAGTTACTACAAAGCCATGTTTGTTTTCAAGTACTCAGTCAAGAGTTTGCATACAAGGTAACTTTGCATCATGAAAATAAGTTATTTCATAAACTGAAAATTAAGTAAGACCACAAAAATGTCTTTTGATTCTCAAGATAGAAAACCTCCGTTTCAAGTTCTTAATTTGTGAATTTATTCTTTGTAGTTTTACTGGAAGAATTAATTGCACTTCAACAATATAGTAATTGTGTTTCTACTACAGCTTATTATTTACACAGTGCTCTATAATAACTAACCAGTTTCTGTGACACCTGTAGCAGTCTCCATGTAGTGAGGCTGAGACAGTAGTATCCTGAGCTATCAACAGAACAGCAAGGGCCAAGTGAAATCAGGAGTAAACAGAAGACTTTTTCATAATCAGCCCATTTTTCCAGGATTGCTTATCACAATCAAGACAATGGTGCAAATGCTCTTTCCTGTGCCTCAAAACTGAACTGGGAATTACCCTGATTCTTTCCCATGAAACAAAGCCTGCTTAAATAAATAAATAAAATAGTCAGAACTCAGGAACCACCCCTTGCAAATGGGAAGGATCAGACACTGACTCGCATGTTTTAGATTAGGCTCCGGACAGACCTGAAAGATCTTGCAGATCTGCCAGGCCAGGGCTCGTGTTGCTTGAAGGCAGCAGTGCACACAGCACACAAGGAAGGACCCTAATGACAACAGCTGCAGCTACTGCTCCTTCCCTCTCTGATACACCAGAGATGCCTGGCACTGTTCTTTACAGAAACACAGACTACTCCTGTCCAAAGCAACCCATATTTTAATCATACCATAACGTCTTCAGGAAAACATCAAAAATAGTTTCCACTTTATGTATGGAGAAACTTGCTTGACAAACACAGGAGCATGGCCACTGAATGTTTCAAAAAACCCACACAGGAATTGGAGCACGAAATGTTATAGACCTTATCTTGATCTTGATTTGGGACTGTCAGAGGCCCAATATAATTTTTCATTACAATACATTAAGAACAGTAAATATACCTAATGTATATATCCTATATCAGGTAAATCTAAAACCACACAAGCAACAGTTGAAAAATTTTAGCAGAAAAATGATGTGGCAGCACAGAGCTTCCAAAATTACTCGTGAGCAAGCAAGAGTCCTCAGAATGAAGCATTATTTAAAGATTTATTACATAAATAACAGCACATTCTCAAATGGCTGCAGATCAAGAAATTAAAAGATCTGAGCTAAAACAGAGTCTGATTTAACAGCCATTAATGTTGCAAAAACGATTCCCATTGGCTTTAGCCAGCATTGAGTCATACCCTGGTCACACCACTATGCAGCTTCCCTGGGCCTTTCAGCTTGTTTGTAAGACAGTTCTGCACTCAGCCGATCCCAAAATAGCAAGGTACGACCTTTCCTCTGCCTGGACATTCACAGACTACAGCATGACACTCCCAGTGGCCAAGAAAGGACTTTGCAAACTGAGAGCAAATTTTACCATACACTGTTGAGTCCCACTCAACCTTTGCCATCTCTAGAGAAGCGCTTATCTTTTATCTTACCATACTTTCATTTATCTCACCATATTTTCAAAGTTTTACAGACTAGTTTCTTCCTCCCCTGCCTATCATGCTCAAGTCCTTTTTCATAATTGTATGTTTAAAGCAAGAAAGCCACAGAGATCACATGCTTTTATCACTTATTTCCAAACAGCTCAAAAATGTAAGAACTTGTATTCATTTTATTGGGTCATTTACACATTTAAAATACTTAGGTGCTTAATTTCTGTAGGAATGAGTATTCCAAAATATCTCCTATTGTCATGAATGGGAAATGAGATGTTTGCACATCTGCACTGTAAAAAGTTTTACTTGAAATACAAGAGAATGCTTAAAACAGAAGAAAAATACAAGTTAAAGTACACCAAAAAAAAAAAAAAAAAAAGGCAGACAAATAGTTTAACCTTCCCTTAACAGACACACACCATAATTCACAGCTTGGAAACGGATGAAATAAAAGTCTGTTCTTTTATTAGTGGATATAAATGTTTGTCACCTTAATTTCCAATATTTTATTTTTCCATAACTACAGGGTATATTCCCAGTTCACAGTCTGAGGGATATTTAGGCACATGATGTTAAACATGTCGAGGAACATGAATCAAGTCGAAATGTTGCAGAATACTCTAGCCACAAGCTGTAGCTCCCATGAAACAGGACACAGTTGAGATAAAAATCATGCTGTTCTAATATCCTTAGGGATTTATTCTGCCAGCACTAATACTTTTGCTTACGAGAGACACTGGCAAAACAGAACAACAATAAGGACAAAACGTACCTGAGATCCCTTGTTGAAGCAGGTAGTTTTAATGAACGCCTAATTCTACTGCTTTTGACTGTGCCATGATACTAAGCTGTTTAGATTCCCGTATGTTTCATTCCACTTGCGTGTGCAGTGCTGATTCCACAAACATCCCACAGGGCCATTTACACCAAAGAGTATGTTGGCTGTACTGATTACATACCTCAAGTGCCATTCATGTCTGTCTTTCAGAAAGTCTGCAGCACCTTGTTTGAAAGTCAAGCTTTTTAGGAGCTGCAAACGAGCAAATTCAAAAATCAGCACCGAAATCTAAAACTGAAAGTTCCTATTTTTCTGTATGTTCAATAGAAAAATTTAATTTTATTATTTTCTCTTGCTCTATTAATTGCTGTCTAAAACATTAGCCCTTTATTTGCACCATAGTTTATTGTTGATGCATCAAAGTGAAAACCAAATTCACTTGTTAGACATGGATTAGAACTATTCGGCATCCACTTCAAACCACTTCAAATAAATGAATGTTCCACACCTAAATGCATTGCATCACACCTCCTAATTTTTTTTATTTCAGTAATTTTAATTTTCCCTTAGGCAAGACACTAGAATAATCACTTTATTATTACAATCACTTACATTACAATGACCCTCAGAAGGTGACAGCATTTTATCCCATTTGATTACATTAGTCTTAATAGATCCTAATGAAAACACAAGTAAATCCTTTTTCTTTTCACTCATTCTCATTACTTTCAGCAGTCACTATAACTTAACTGCTCAAAGGGCTTTAAAGCACACAGAGAGCACAAATGAAAGAACTTGCCTTTCAGATACCCCTTTTATTTAATTCACCGAATGAGCTGAGGGAAACTCTAAAAATGAATTCCCAAGTGTCCCAAGATAGAGCTGTCACAGTGCCAACTGGGGTTAACCCTGTACAACACTGACAACACAGCAGAAGCCTACAGGAAAAAAGATCCAGGAAGGTGTCCACCTCAGAGCTCACAGTCTAAGCAAAATCAAATAAACGGGGTGTACCTGGAAGGGCATAAAAGAAAATAAATTTGACTATTATTACTGACTGACTTCTTGCTGACACTGCAGAAGTATTGAGTTGTTAGAAGGAACCTGAGCCGAGCAAACAGAGAAAGAAAAACCTTGCAAGGAAGCATGTTCCATGTGTAGAAGATGATGCCAGCAAAGGAGTGAAGAGTATCATGGGGCAATCAGGTGGCCAGAGCATCCAGACTCACACTGCTGAAAGAACAGCCTTCTGGCAAAGAAGGCCACCTACAGGTGCTCACATCCTCAGCGCCTGGAATTGCTCTGGCAAGCCAAACACAAATGCACAGCTCCAGAGGGTAGCTGTCATCGGTATTTCCCTATCCGATGGCACCTTTAGAAAACAGAGGTCCTGACGTGAGAAATCAGAGTAGCCCACAAATGAGCCAACTGTGCTGAAATCTGGTTTGAGTGCGGAGGTCAGGACAGCTCATCAGCCAGCTGCTCTGCTGTGTAAGTGTAACGAGACACTCGCAGCTTGCTGCCCCTCCCGTGTAATTGCACATCTTGTTCTTTGTAATCATCCTTACCACTTATACGCTGCTGTAGAGACATAACTAATCCTCCCAGATCCCACTGAGAGGCCGGCAGAAAGTATTACCATCTCCATTCTGCAAATGGAGAGAAATATATATTACCTAGAGGAGTCAGTTAATGAGTGGAATAACCTGATGCACTCCCACAGGCCTGGGAGGATTCAGCCTCATGCTCACCGGTGGCCAACTTGGCCAGCAGATGTCAAGTCACTGGTCAAAAGCCATAGGGTGTTTTTGGGAGATACAGGATGAAAACTTAGAGTGGTGAAGCATGCTTTGTTCTCAGGTCACTGTAAAAACCACATCCAGTAAATACCTTTGGCAGGTTGGTTTGGGATTTCTTCCTGGAGTTTGGGGGCCTAAACATTTTTTTGCCATCATTTTGGGGTTTGTTTGTTAGTAAACTAATCCATAAGGTATTCTAATTAAAAAGAAACCAGAAGCTTTGCTACAGTTTCTCAAGTAGAAACTACCCAGAGTTTTATTGATCCTGAAAACAAGTACAATTATTACTTGTTTCTTGCAGCATCCAGAAAATAAAATGGTAGCTACAGCCAGAAGAGAGAAAGTGACTTATAAATGAAATGTGTGAAAAAAAGAGGGCAGCAATATATAAATGACATGATAGATATACAGGAAATAATAAAGTGAGAAAGTAGCATGATATCTTTTTTCTTGTTACAAGGCCACAAATGTCCTGCTAGATGGAGAAAGTTTCAATAGCCATTTTTAAATTATTTTTAAGGTTAAAATTAAAATTGGGTAAATGTAAATAGCTATTTCTGTGTTTAAATCCAAACATGAGCAATAACAACCAACCATCCAAACTTCCATTACAATCATGAAATAACATTATTTGTTTCTTAAACTCTTCTGCAATACTTGATTTACATTTTCCATCACTTATGGATTTAGCATTGCTAGGAATTTTGGGAATGGAAAATGATCCTATCAGCTTGGTTTAAACAATCATCTGATTCCAAAAAGCAAGGTTTCAAATACAATTATCAACACAAGGCGAAGAGCGAGGTTGGAGAATTGACGCTGCATTATTTTCAGATCCACTGCTATTGCTCAGTCCCTTTTCAGTGTACATCACCCATCAAAGTAGGAGTTATCCAGCTTAAACTCTGCACTGAAGTTGCTTCTCATTAGCAGGTAGCATTCACAAAGCCATTTTAAGCATACAGACTGATAGTTTTAGCCAGGTCCGCAGACAGAAACATCAACTCAGTGGCTAAGTAGATAAACTTTCCCCCCACATCGTCTTTATGCTGTTGAGAATTTTTCCATCCTTTGCTAACATTCTTCTTCTAAATTCTCTGCTTGAACAAAAACCAGAAAGGTTATTTTTTCATCACCTTTAAAAGGAATCCTCTCCTAACATCTTAGGTGGGAGGTGAAAGGAGAGGATTTACCACAAGAACTAAGCTGAGCAGCCAGTTGCTCTAACCAGGCTTTCCTCTGGTGAGGCACAAGCTAGAACAGTACATTTCCCTTTTTGGCAATGAACAAACAGTTCAATACCTGCTCATCTCAAGCATCTGTACAAAGGAAAAAAACCAAAAAACCAACAAAAAACCCAAAAAAACCCAATAAACAAACAAACAAAAACCCCACACCCCACGATGCTTGCTTGTTGGTTGATTATTTCCAGGATCTCTGTTGAAGGAAACAGGTTTCATGGAAGACATGAGGCTTATTTTCTGTTTGTAGATGCCAAAAGGATCCATTACTGTAAAGTAAGATTGTCTATATTTAAAAAAATAAATAAATATTTGGCTTTGGAAGTGGATACAGGATTGAATATACCTTACACAACTGAACTCAGAACACATGAAGGTGAATTATGTGACACTATGCATCTGAATTCCAACATTAACATAAAAAATAACTTTCAGATAATCAATCCAGTTTGTTTACTGAACTACCTGGCTAACTGCCAAAAGACAGTGATTTCAAGGGGTTTTTATAGATTCACTCAGAAAAACAAAAATCCATTTCCTAGAACAGGACCCACAATTCACCAACTCCTTAAGACAAATGAAATGCATTAGAACTGTATCTTTTTTCAAACTTCTGTTACACAGCTTTACAGTCAAAACACACATCTCAGGATAAAGCAACTCGTCTGTTTACAATACCTTTCATGTTTCCACATGCACAATTTGCCTACCAGTTTTTAGGGATTATGTAAATAGTGATTAACGTCATGTGGTTTTAACTACCAGGAGAAAATCCCAGATAAAATTGCTCACCAAATGACCTTTATAGCTTTCCTTTAGCACGCAAAATTAAGCAAGAAAGTCATGTAATAATCATATGTGCTTTTTAAGTAACATTACTTCAGAGGGAATGTCTTCTTTATAAAGAAATAAAGCTGAGTTTGTACAAACCACTAAGACGCTCAACAGACAGATCAGAGGACACACTCCAAAAAATCTAGTATCAAAGTGCATAAACATAAAATATTTCCACATGGTTTAGGGTGTCCAGAAATTATAACAGCAATCTCCTAAACTGATCTCTCCACTCCCACTAATAATCATTCAGTACTGCAGGGATCTCTGAGCCACAGTGCACTTGGCTCATTCTTGCATTATATAGCACATAAACACATTTTAAAAGCTTGTTACAGATACAAATGTATGTATATTACAGGCAGTTAGAAGTCTACTAAGATAAAGTCAGAAAATAAAGTATTTTTGTTCTTTTTTACAACATGAAAGTTGTTGCTTTTTCGAGCAAAAAGAATTCTGACTTCTCATTGTAGGAAGTCATCATTGTAAATGAAAGTCACCAATTGTTTGTTTGGTTTTGCTTATTTTGTTGGGTTTTTTGGGTTTTTTTGTTTTGTTTTTTTTTTTTTTTTTTTTTGGGCGGGCGGCGGAGAACGGTTTGGGGGTTTTTTTGGTTTTGTTTTTTTTTTTCTCTCCAGCAAGTGGAACTATTTTGGGCCAAAAACTGAGGAGAAAACGGGGAAAAGGAAGAAAAGCAAAAAAAGCCAAACTAACCACCCCAGGGTACCTCAAGAGAGCAGATACACATTTTCCAGCTCCAGTTACTTTGTAACAACCGTGGAAGTTTCATTCTGTTGGGATGTCAGACCCAGCAGTATGGCAGAAAAGGCCAAACTTGTATCTCATCAGGTAGGGCGCGGCTGGGATGTGAGCCCAAGCACAGCTTGCCAGTCAGCACCCAACCCCAGCTATGCAGGAGAACGGCACTCGCAAGCCTCCTGCCTCGATTTCTCCACCTGAAGCAACAACATTTACCCACCTCACACCAGAGCCCTGAAAAGGTTGAATCATGTGTGCAAAGTGCTTTTAGAATGAAAGCACACTTTATTTCTCTCCTTTCAGCAATGGCAGTCAACCTCTCAGAAATCTGAGTAGCCGGGAGCTTTCCATTCAGCCAGTTATAAAAGTCACGGTTCTCCCGAGAGCTGTGCGTGACCCACTTCTGCACCTCGAGCCTGCCGCAGCACCACTGAAATGTCGAGGAGTTTATCAGTACATAAACGAGGGGAGAGCATTAGTGGGGACAGGAAAAGGCAGAATTTATGACACATAAAAGGCACTGCTTATTCAGATGAAATTTATTATATCCCATTTGGGTTAAAATATCACATATGTATGAGACCTTAATGAAACCATAATCCAGACGAGAGCGGAGAGAGGCTGAGTGAGCTGCGCGCTTGTGCAGAAGGAATTCGCTCCTGAAGCCTGGCAGGCAGAGGCGTAACCAGCTGCCTGTCTGCCTGTGTGTTCATGGCCAGCATCAGCAATGAAAAAACAAAGATCCCTAAGGCCCTGGAAATTAATGGAAGTGAATTGTGGAAACAAACCAACAAAGGAAGACGTATCAAAGGTTTCAAATCTATTCAGTATTCGATGTTGTGGGGTAAAGGCACAATGAATCACAGCTGATTAGCGCTAAGCCTGGCTCTTATTGCCTGCCTGCACAGCAAGTACCAAGACAGAAACCCAAACCCTGTGGGATGCTTCAGCAGTTTCCAAGACAAAAAGGTGAAAACAACCAGTTCCATAGAAAGGGCTCTTCCACAGATTATTTAAACCAAGTGGGTTTAGTCTATTCCATCCCTTGCACAGGAGGCCTGGAGGAGGCTTTCCCTTACCCTTCCTGTGGATGAGGCATGGATACCATCACCAGTTAACTGCAGATGGAGGAGTAGGAGGACAGCAACTGGATTCCTGTTTAGTCCCATTGAACATGCAGTGGTATAAGCAGAGCTCAATGAGTCTGCCACTGCCCTTTCTGCTGAGGCTGCCAGTGACTCACTAGCCAGGACAATGTACACATACACAACCCTGTATAAGATGCACTACAGCTGGACTGCTGTGCCTCCTTTCAGGGGCTTCTTCCCACACTGCTGCTCCCCCACCTCTCGTCCACCTCTGACCAGCACAGGACTGTACATGGGAAGTCTGCATTTACTGCGTGCTGCTGGAATCACTTGTTAAGAAACAAAAGGCAGCAACATCAAAAGACATCAGCCTAGCTAATTTCAAAATTTTTGAATTTCTTCAATACCATCTTTCCCCTGTAGCTCCCTTTGCAAATACAACACACACTGTACACATCTTTGGTTCATTTGTACTGCTACTGCAAGAAAAATTTCAAATACTGAATTAAGGAAGTCATGGTTCAAGGTGCCTGTTATCAATTGACTGTCATCAAGAAATATTATTACTGAATATTTATTTGCTAGATTAAATCATGAATAAATATTTCTAGAAAGCAAGATAGCTGTCTTCAGCACCACTTAACTAGGGAGCCTGAAAGCATGGCAGCACTTACAGCAGTCACTCTTACGTCAACTGCTCACACAGTGTTACAGACAGCTGAAGCTCAGAGACCTCAGAGACACATCAACTCCTGTCCTGGGAAGGCTTCTCCTAGCACCCACTGGCATGCTCTATCTTGTCTCATCCAAAAATAAAAAAATCCTCCTCCATTTCTCATCCTTATTGCTAAAAAAATTAAACCACAAAAAGCCAGGACATACCTCCCTGCAGAACACAAGACAGACAGTTAAGGCCAAACAAACTAAATTCTAATTTCCCTCATACTGAACGAGGTGAAAGATTTTGAGAAAATCCATTTCAGTAGAAGTATTAAATCAATATACTATGTTTGGCTTATGCTTGTTTACGAGCCTCATATTTTGTTAAACTTGTAAGTTGATATTAAGCGTTATTATTGAAGCAAGTAAATATGTGCATTATTCTTCAAACAGTAAACATATAGCAAACCCATAAACCAAGAAATACCCTGCATTTGTAAAAAGCATAAAGAAATCCTGTGGATATATGTCTGAGCATCTAACATGAACTTTCACTTCAAAAAGACTAATTTCTCCATATGGACACTCATACACGACTGCAGGTGTAGTTAGAGCTCTGTCTAACATGCAGCAGAGCCTCAGCAACAATGGTCAGAATTTAGGAATTCTTGAAATGAATGTGTCATACGAAGAACGGAACATTGACAGCTAAACAGATCATAAGCCTTCTTAAAATGCAAGTTAACAACAGCTAAATTGTATTAATGCTTTTACATCATTATTTTCTGAAATACAACACATGCCTACTGTACTGAAAACAGGAACTTCTCAGACAACAATGAAAAATCTGGTCCAGTGAGAATAAAAAAAGCACAAGAAACAAGATGTCTTAGCATGGGCAAATATTAAAAAAAGCCACCAAAATATAACAAAAAGAAATACCATATCAACCAGCAGTAGCCTGATTTTATCCTTTTTTAAATACCTTAATTCATAATACTGGTTTATAGTTGCTTTGAGTTAGAATACCAGATGTAGGACTTCACCATAAGCTTCACTGTAAGAAACGCTCACATCTCCTGGAGTTTGGTGGTTATCTGAGAAGACAGTGTCTCGAAGCAGTAACAAGCAGTAGGCAGAGGATTTTCCTCTAGATACATTCCTTGAATTAGCTTGCTGCGCACACACGTTTTACGTGGTGATGTTGTCTGGCAGGGAATGCTGCCTCTCGAGCCTAGACGAGCCCCAGGGTACCATCCCAAATCCTGCAGAGGGGCCAGGTGTCCGATTCCTGGCCAGACATGCCTTGGTGGCACTGCCTTGTGCTCTGCACTGAAATGAACAGCTCGTTACCAGACTCTGAATTTTCCCCATCCCTTTAAAACTCGCTCAGATTAGGAAGTGCCCCTAGATGAGGCAAGGTGCAAGAGGGACTCGCAGAAGTAGATGCTGTGATTTGTGCTAACGAGACAGAAATAGCAGCATGACTGGGACCCGAGTACATGATATGACACGTGCAGCTGTCTAAATAGCTCTGCTGCCACTGTCACTGCGTGCTAATGGCATTCCCTTCTGCTTGGCCTCATCTCTCCACTTCACAGAAGAGCTTAAAAACTCAGGCCCTTCCAGCTCCACCTAAGCTGAATTACTTATTTAAGCAAATAGGAAAAATAGCCACACAACTGGTTGAAATATCACTCTTTTGGAAAGGAGTAGAAAAAAAGCTTGGATCACATGGCAAAAACTTTAGTAAGTATCTCTTATTTTGGGTTTATTAAAGAAATGGTGGCAAATTGTGGTTTTTATTCTTCTTTATGGAGGTCATTTTCAAAGGAAAAGGAGTAGGAAATAAGAGCATGTACATCTTCTACACATTAGCAATCAATGCAATATTGTGAAAATATCAAAAGAGGAAATTCTGTTTACCTGTTGTCTCTTTAAGAACATATTTTACTGGATAAACTACTTCTAGTGGTGAAGTACTGTGTGTATTCTGTGCTTTTTATGCCTGAAATGTCTTAGAACAATTTCAAGCACAAGAACACGAGTTAAAAATATCCCCAGTAATTTAGCAGTCCAACAGATGTATGCCCATGGCGCTGTCACGTCTCTTAATTTTAAAACCTTGCATTAATTGCAAGGGAAGAAATCCACAGTTCTTTGTTTTGAGATTTATACTCTAATTGCATTGTAATCCCAGCATAATGATGGATACAGCACTCCTGCAACTTCTGTTTCTTCTTCATAGCACCCATGCAACCTATAAGATATCAAGAGCTAAAACTGTCACTCAAAAGGCCTTTCTTCTCTAATTGATTGTGTGACCCTACAAAAGACATTATTCCATGCCAGAAAAACCCAGATCAAACCATTTTAGGAGGTTTTGGGAGCATACATTTTAGGTAAATTCTAGATGCCATCACAGGAACTTGGACCTAGATTTCAATTTCAGATTCTAAACTGGAGAGAAATTTTAGATAGACCAAGAGAAGAAAAAAATAGAAGCTTATTTGTGATTGGATTGTGGCACCAGAGTATTAGAAATTAGCTGAATACAGTAAAATACACACCACTTTTTTACTAGCCAGCAGAAATTAATCTACCTTGCTAGCATAAGGCATCTCTAGTGAAGTACAGGGCTTTTCTGGGTCTGTCACCTGCCAGATGGACTCTGCTGAGCACAATAAAGAGAAGAGCTCTCACCACAGGCACCACTGATCAGACACTCAGGGCAATCAGTCACCAAAGAGCAAGCCAGGCACGGCTGTGCCTTCCACTAAAATGGCCAACAGAAAGCATCTGCTCCCAACCAGTATCATTTTGGGTGTAAGGAGGAATGACTCCAGTCAGCTTTCGTAGACATGAAAGAAAATAGAGATGGTCAGCCCTTGTACATGAGGGCTTTTTACCAGCTCTAAATTCTCTTGAGAAAATACCATTGGCTCCAAAGGAAATTAAAACTAGATTTCAAGCAATGCAGAAAATCACTTCCCAAAAGCAAGCATTTCTTTGCCAGCATATTGACAAAGCACCAAATGCATTCAGAGCCCACAGAAATGTAGCAGGTTGAGGATTTAGAGATTCTTGCTTAAAAAAAAAAAAACAAAAAAAACCCCAAAACAAACAACAAACCAAACTGCTCATATGTGGTTTAAAAGGAAACTGCATATATAGATATACCATTAGAGATTGAGCCATTCTATCTCAGGCAGTCAGAGAAAAAAGGAAAGCAATCTTTATGCCTGCCAGCCTAATACAAAAGTCAGAGCCCAAGATTCCTACTTGGCCTCAGCTGCAGGAAAAGTTTATATCCCATGCAATGAGACCACAGTCAGAGTGGCATTCAGAGCCAGGGGGCATTGCCTGCTGCTGGCAGAGCCATGCACCTGAGCAGGAAGGACAGGTGAGGGTGGAGAAAGCCAGGTTTGATGGAAACATTCAACATCTGTACAAATTAATGAATTCAACTTAATTATCTCCCAACAGAAAGATTAAATAGGGTGCAACTGGTGATATGAAATCATCCTAATGGGTTCCACTGCTTGAATCTACCACTCATCAAGCTGAATTGATTTTTAAACAGTGGAAATTCAAACAACTCCCATGAGAAAGTAACACAATTCCCATCTCAATCAAATACATTGTAATAGTTACATATGAAATGTGATTTTTCAAGAGGGAGAGTCGATTATTTCTCCATCTTTCATTTCTGTAGGAGACCTGTGAATTGATGGTATTATCAGTCAATGCTGGAATACCAGCACACACTGAGGATGTAAAGTGTACAAGCACACTATTAAGAGTATTTTGCAAATAACTCAAAAGTGCACTTTTAAATAAAGGCTGTAGCTAGGTATTACAAGCACTCATTTTTCAAGCAGGACAGTTAGCATATTGTTAAGGTCTTTATAATCCCAATCTTCTAGAAATCAACTTGCAAGTATGCAAATGTCCTTAAAGTAATTTAAGATAGCAATTAATTTATATTTAATAGTATGTTCCCAAAGCAAATATTTCATATTCTGCTGCTAATTTTGAGTATCCAACTGAGCTACTTCAAGTGTACCTAAATTCAGAATGTGTCATAAATACACAGTTTTTATTCAGCATGAACAATTTTTGAGCAAAAATCACTACTGAGTTCAAGGAAGCCCTGATTTCAGGAAAAAAAAAAATACTGTATTTTAATTAAAAGCCCCCCCACTGTTGTACAAAACTAATCCCCATCTTCTCACACGTACATGAGAAAATTTCTACTTAAATACATACATACAAACAAAAATATCATACATCTTTTTGAAGAAGCTTTTCTGCCATGACCTCTAAAGACAGACTTAGCTTCAACTACTTACACTTAATTTCTTCAGAAAAAGATATAAAACCCCCATGTATCTACAACTGAAAATAACTATCTAGACCTGAGATGCTGCCTGACAAGTCCTATCTCAGACGTGATTAATGTACTGACAATTTGCCAAAAGAGGGTCCATTTATCTGCTCAGTGGGCAAGCAAACATTTGTGAGAACAATTGGTATCTATGCAAGGCAGCCACAGACTGAGTGGTCATCAGGTGTTAAGTAGCAACTGACATTTTAAATGGAATCCAAGGGCTGTCAGCATCAAAGGTGCACTGAACTGGAGCAACTGAAAGAAAGGTAAAGGAAAGAAAGGTAAAGGGAAGGGAGCAAATGGAACAGCTGGATGTCTTCTCAGTGGTAGTTCTGTCTAATCTTATTTTTGCTAATCAATACCAAAACAATAAAGCATTTCCAATATTGGTTTTCTGTAGTAATTCTTCATTAAATCATGCTTGCATGAAAGGAAATCAAACTTACACAGCTTTAGAGTGAGGCTCTATTCCAGGTGACATCAAAGATTAAAATGGGGGAGGGGGGGAAAGGAAAATAAGAAAAAAACACCCCGTGCAATGTTAAATACCTAACAGGAGATGACAAATCAAATGGGAATTACTGTGGCAAAAACATAATTAAAAACTTGATTGAAGTTAAACAGAATTTACATAACACTACAAATTAACTTTATGCTGAAAGTATTCACTGGGAAAGCAATAAAAAGGCATTTCATTAGTAATCTATATTTAAACAATATGTACAATAGAGTTGTTCTAATGAGAAATGTAGGGGTTTTAATAACAGCAGTTTCCAATGGCTGCCAAGAGACACTGCTATCATGGAGATCTCTACACATAAACAAACAATCTTTGGCAACTCCGAGGGTGGATTGTAGCCTTGAGACCCAGCACAGGTTGATGCTTTACAGCTTCTTGTTATAAATTAACTGCCCTAAAAACACTGGCACACAGCCAGGGACTACCCTTTCATACTGCCCCTCCTGACTTTGTGTGAAGGCACAGCCCAATTTTAGCAGGACCAGGATTTCTGCTTTTCTTCAAGTTTTCCTTTTTAAAAACGTATTACATTTCCAGAACTACACATCTGTTGCTATGACATTTCATTCCCATTCCTTTAGAGACACAATCTACTTGTGATAGCGATGAAGAACCACATTGCAATCATTAACTAAGTCACATAACACCAAATTACTGGTAAAACAGTAATACTGAAAATAGTACTAAAAGCACATTAAATAGAAACTACCCAGAGGTGTAGCATTCACTCCCAATGTTAATGACAAAACACAGACAGAAGAAATGAACTACTAAAATCCCAAGATGGAAACTTCCTATAACCCATGATGGAAAACATAAATACAGTTCATCCCAGACTTCAGAAGGAATCCAGAAAGATCCCATTCCCTTAATGATCTCTCACTTTTTCCTTGCATCAGTCAAACATGTTTTGGTCTTTTTCAAGCCACAGATTCTTCACAAATTCTGATGGCAGTTTAACAGGCTCGTGGCAACAACCCTGCTTGGTCACCTTTTATAAATAATCCAGTTATCTCCTCAGGTCACCCAACCACAATCTTAGAGCCATGTCATAAAAACAGTGGGGTAGTTCACATCAATACTGTTTCCATATTTTTACTTTGTAAATCTAGCAGCAAAGTCTATTAATTTCAAAAAAGGATTAAGCTGCCTTCAGGTACAGGTAGATACTCCTGACAGCTTCTGCCTAAAATTGGGGTTTTGACACTTAGAGGCAGCCTTGCTGCCTTTCTCTACTGAAAACAGTTCAGGGAAGTCCAACATGGGCAAGAGTAGCTCTGAAAGAAAAATAGTGAACCAAGAGAAGAAAATTAACCAAATTCTCTGTTAACAAGAATGAAACATAAAAGCTTCTTCTAACACTTTTTTACCTGACCCAACTATTTTTGTACCTTTGCTGTAAATAACTGTTGTGTGCTCTGGTACTATAAACTGGTATCTAGTAAAACAAAGTAAAATCTACAAAAGTGAGATTTGTTCTGTGTCTTGGCATGACAAACATCAGAGAGCTGCAGGTGAAAGTGGGCACTGGATACTATGAAACTATAATATTGAAGTGGATGCCACCTTCAAATGCACTCCAGAATATTCAGAATAAGACTCGATTGCTTTGTTTGACATGTTTCCCACCTAAATGAAAGGACTTAAGCAGGATGGCCATAAGCCAAGTGGTTCATTTCCCAAAGTGCCCCAAACACAAGGCCTAAGACCAGGAATCAAGGGAGATGCTCTGCAGACTAACCTGGAGCCTGCAGCATAAGGAGCTCTTCTGGGACAGGAAAATGGATTGCAGGTTTTCTGATTACTGCTGGATTACTGCGCTCACTGAGAGACTGTCTACATGCACATCCCCAGGTTTGTGGGTCTGTGTTCTAGGAACCAACATTTTAAATTTTTATGCCATTAGACAGACAAATCATAAACAACGTAAGTGTCTGAGACATGTTTTCTTACCTGAGTTTGTTTTGGGTTTTTTGTCAGTAAGAAATAAAACAAGCAAATGGTGTTTCATCCTGTTTTGGCTGCTGAACTGCATTAAATATATATACATATAGATTAACTTCTCCACATTTGTTGAAAGTTTCATTGATAACATTTGTTGAACACTTGTGCATCCTGCCAGTTTCACTGTTCCTGTCCAACCCCCCACAAAGTTTTAGAATTATTTATTTCCCTAAAACATGCATATATTAAAACAAACAAACAAAAAAGAACAAGATCAAAACAAACCAGACCACTCTATCTTGCCCAAGCATATGAATACCAACACCATCTCCACAAATGGGTTTTCCTGCAGTAGAAAGGAGACAGCCTTTTCTCTCAGTAGATGGCAAGTCAGGAAAGACGCAAGGTGAGTAACATGACAAACCTCACCAGAATATCTTTCCTGGCAGAGCAGATCCTCCCCAACTCATTGTGCCAAGGCTGGACTTCTCCAACTGGCAGAGAAGGGCAGGAGGAGGCACATTGTCCTCAGGCTCACCCAGGAGCAGTGAGCTCAGGAGAAAGGAATTGCCCCATCAGTTCCGAGAAGAGCACCGACACACTAGAAAGCAGGCTGCACTCAGTGCTTTTCCTTTTTTAACATGGTGTATTTATACACAAGAGAATGCAGCTCACATGCAGTATCGACCCAGGATGGACAGACTGCACTTTCACCACCGAGGACATAGAGAAGGCACATGTTTCTAAAAGCTTTTTCTATGCTACCCTTATTCTGCACCTTGAGGACAATACACAGTCTAAAGGGGATTCTGGATTTTGGGGCAGAATGACTTAACTAGAGCTTGCAGTAGGAATGAAAAATATTTTAAAAATGCGTTACAGTAAAAACCACAGGTCCAGCCAAGACTGCAAGTCCATTGTGTTATGCACTGTGCAAACCCATGAACATGGAAAGGTATTTCAAAAGGCTTGCAACTCAATGAATAAAGAGAGAAGATCCATAGTATATTTAAGGCCACATATAAAAATACAAATGCCCAGAAGTTGTTGCAAGTTTTATATTTTTCTTTAGATGAAAACTATCAAATTAATTATTCTTATCTGCTTTTTGAAACTGAAAAAAGGTGTTAGGAAAAGGGATATTGGGGAAAACAGAGAAAAAGATGAGTGGGAAACTGGATATTCTAATACACTCTTACGATTACTGGTTATAGGTAACTGACAAGGCAGGCAAACTTCCCAAGGCCTCTTACAGCTGTACCACCCCCTTGTCCACAATGAAATTCCATTCCCTGCTCCCACTTCCAAGGGGGTGCTGTGCTGGCCAGCAGGTAACTGCAGCAAAGCCATTGCTCAGATCTGAAAACAGGGTACTGTGGTGTATGTACAGCAATGCTGCCTGCTGGCTTGAGCTTGGAGAGCACCAAGACAGCTGTGTCTGTATCATGATACATTTCATTTCTAAAGCTCAAATGGTTCACACCAAACCAGCTTAGCTGTATCCGCAAAGACACCATAAAAATCAGAAGCAAGCACTGTCATCGAATGTTCAAGACAGTCCTATTGTAACATCTTTGTTTCCAGATTTGAGCAACCAACACTAAGCATTTGGTACCTAAATCCACACCAAGTGGAATTGATTAAGAAGTGGTAATAATTATAAAATTGCTTGCCGAAGCAAGTGAACAGAAGGGAAAGATGGGCTAGGTCCTACAGCTGCCACCTCCCTTCTGCCATTAACATCTCCTTGCACATTTGACAACCTGGAAGTATCTGCAATCCACATTACACATGAGAAGGCCATGTGGCAAAAGAGACCTGGGCACACTGGGAATTTTATGACTTCTGAGAAGACCCTCAGCATATGCTTTTTCTGTTTTCTCTTAAATCTGTCCTGTTTAAAAGGGGGGCAGGGATAGCAGCACAACTGAGAAAACAGCAGAATAGAGAGGAAGCAATATGACCAAGCAGCTCATCCAGTGAATTGGGAAGAACTCAGAACCCAAGTTCAGACTCATCTGCTCTTCCTGAGTCTGAACACTGCTGCTCTTCTCTCAGTTCAGCTCAAAACAGTGAGCATCTCCAGCCACGCACAAAGTCATCTCAGCACCGATTTCCAGAGGACCGCAGCAGAACTGCTCAGGCCTCTGCAGAGCCCAGCCTGAGCAGTGTCAGTGCCCATCTGTTCCTGCCTTACCTTGCCCATGGCTCACACAACTGCTTCTCATCCCTACAGGCAGCTCTTTATGCAGTCCAAGCTCTCTGCAGACAGCAACTTGCAACTGACTCTACATGTGCAAGGTGGCAAGGCAAAAGTAAGCTTTCCAAAAGTGTACCAGAAATTGATATTATACAAGAAAACCAAAAAGCAATCTGCCATCTTTGAAGCTGGTAGATGTTGTAGGAAAGAGAAAGAACAGTATTTTTAGCTGCCTTTACACAATGCTTTTGCTGTCTTGCTCCATGGCCCAGCCTTGTAATCATCTCATGCCTATAGCCACCTCCAAAAGTATACTCTGACCTCTCATTAATTTCTTTACTTAATATGAATTAACTCTGATTTTTTAACCAATATTCTTTGTGCATCTATGCACATAAGTGTATACATATTGTGTGGATATATTTTTCAAAACACTTTAAAATAAAATAAAAATAGATGTTAATGGCAAGATAAAAACCTCTGGTAAACACTCTCTTCCCACTTCCCGCAAGCTTACTGGAAATAACATCAATTCAGCAGTCCACGGCAAGTGAAAGTATGAGTTAGTACATGTTAGCTAATGTAAAAGGACTTCTACAAATCTAATAATGATACTTAATTTCATATACAAAGGTCAGCATTAAATTCTCTATAGTTTTGTATTTCAACAGATTAAAACTTCAGCAATAATTTACTGAACATAAGAAATAATACCACAACATTAATTACCTGCAAATAGCAACACTGCAGAGATTTTACCAGGGTGTATTGGAAGCAATACAGTATTTTAGCTAGTGTACCCACACTTCAGCCATTTTTAGAGCATATCATTAAAAAAAGAAAAAAAACCAAATTCTAAACCTAATTTCTTTTAGTACACTAAGTTAAAATAAATGCAATTTAGTTGAAAAGCTGAATAATTTCCAGTTTGAGAGAAGAGGAAGTAATAACTGTAACTGAGGTTGAAAAGCAGTGACGCAGCCAGCTTAGAGAGCAACACCACAAAAGGCAATTGCATAAAAACCAAGGCTGAGCTAAAGCCTTTTTAAGAGGCATTACTAAACAACTGTACCTCAACAGTGCACTGACATGATCTAGTAAGATGCCCTCAAGTTTCACTATGGGTGTGACAGAAGAAGGGGATATTTATCCCATGATGATCCTGGCTTCCCCACCTCTAATCTGCAGGCCAGGCTGACAAACCAGAACTGACAGAAATGCCACAGGAGATGAAGCAGATTGGGTGACTACTACAGAACCGACCCAAAAAGGCTGGCTAGCCTATGAAAAGGGGAAGAATATGTTGGCATTGCTGCTCATACTCAAAAAAGCACCTGTACTATTAAAAGGTAGGGGAATACTGCGAGATGCAAGGATGTAAGATTACTTTAAAGCAAAATTGGTAAAACCTGTTGCTTCTGATTCTCCTGTGCAATCATTTCAAGCTTTGACCATCTGAGCTCACAAAGTCCCACCCAGATCCATTCATTTCAGTGTTTTCATTGACAGGCTGAAAAAAACCCGCACCACTTCCTTCCCACTAGGCATAGCACTTAAATATTTAAAATACTTGAAAAATGCATCCAAAATCCACAAAATCAGGCAACATCAATCCTGATATTCTGGAAGTGCAAGAGAAAGTCACCTAGCTGGTATACAAACAGAAACCTGAAAGAGCGTCCCACTGGAACAACGCTGCCATACCTCTGCCTTATGAAGCCATCATGCAACTGAATTCTAGGAAAACCACGATACACCAAACAACTGCTACCAATGGTTTGACTTCCATGCAGGACAATAATAACTAAACCCAATAATCCTAATTTCTTGTTTCTCAGGTGCACAACAGCTAGAGAGAAGGAAGCATCAACCCCAGCAGAGGACGTGTTTGTGCAATGGAGGGCACAGAACATTGCGTGGGGCTGGGGAGGGGCAGACGTGGGAGGGCGGGATGGCAGGGGGCACTCGGGAATGGCAAGAACTTGGCTTTCCCCAGCCAGATGGGTTCACCACACTGAGCCAGGTCTGGACAGTGGAGCTGCAATTTGTGAATGCTGAGGCAGGCCAAGGCGAGTGGCATCCCCTCCAGCTGCCAAATTCCAGGCAATTAGAGCCACTGGCACTCTGCTCCCTGGTGGGTGCCCGGACGGAGGTGCAGCAGGAGAGGGGAGAGCCTGTTACTGGGGTGGAGAGAGGAGCAGTGCTGCTTTATGGCAGCACGGTAAATCAATTCCATTTTTTACTTCCACTGCTGAATATTATTATGCTCTCTGCATGGCTTTTATGAATGTTTGCCTTACCATAATCTATCTGCCAGGAATCAATAGTCTCTTATCCTTGCAAACTAGTAACCAATGTCACCATCTTCCCAGCTTGCAGATCAACTAGCATGGCCCACTGCATCCAGAGCAGGAAACCTGGTTTCTTAGTTGTCACATTTCACACAAATCTTCAGCTAGGAAAGCAGAGAAACACACCTATTGCAAGGCAGCTGCCAACAGCTTTTAAATCAAAGCCTGTGACTTAAAATATGCTTTTCCATTGAGCAAGTACAGAGGTACCATTACATGTCCTCATTAAAGAAACAGTTTCTACCAGGAATATGAGCATTTTGAATTGCCACAAGATGTGCCGGAGATGGTGTGCTCTCAAGAGAATTAAAAGGAAGGGAAAGATGCTCTTATACAATTCATAGGACAGTAGTAAAACTCGCTATTCTAAATATAAGTAATATAGAAATATAGAAAGGACTAAATGTTGCACATTTATCTAGGTTTTAAATACAACAAATACAACAATTTTTTATCTCTCATGAGAAAAAAGAAATGCAGAAGAGACCCCATACATGTAATTAAAGCATTAAACAAAAGATTCATGATACTCTGCATATCTCGTTGCTATCTCCACAAATTCCTTTCTTCCTCTATCAGCCCTCTGCTGAATAACCAGATTCCAGTCTCCAGCCTTTGCTTCAAAGTTCAGGGCAAGTTCCCTAGAAATGCTTGTTCTGGACTGTTGTTTGTTTTCCCTTGTAATTCTTTTCTTTGCTACAGAACCTCCCAAAGCAGTAAAAATGTTTTAAGGTAACATCTGTATATACCGCTAGCCTCCATATTCCTCCTAACTTTGCTTTTGCTTGGTTTTTAAAATTTCTCTACTGTAAAGGGAAAATAGCTGTCTTTTCACCTTCTCTTGCTTATCTCCATTTACTGTTTATCCTCCTATTATGTATCTCCCAGTGGGCAGCATCTGTGAAACAGCTCTTCTGACCCCTCCTGACTCATCTGCAGCTGTGGGGGTTGTATGGAGGAGCTCCACTGTGGCTGGCTTTCAGAACTTCAGACTGCTCCCTCTGATTCTTACTGAAATAAAAACTTACTGCCCAGGTGATGGTGCCTCAGGGTCTTCTGCTCATCACCCAGAATAGAGGGTACCTTTGAAAAATGGCAGCCTTTACTGGGACATATGAGACTGCAGGAGGTTCTCTGCTCTATGAGAGCCCTTTTTCTTCCCATTGACATGGACTAAATTTTAGAAGAAGTTCCTGTGACTGGGTGCTAAATAACCCTATAACTTAAAATAGCCAAGAAGTCCACATGTTGTGCAGGTAGGAGCTTCTCTCCTGTGTGCAGCAGTGAAGAAACAAACCGAGAGTGGGTTTTATAAACAACTTCATGTAGGTAGTGCAGCTACTGAACCTCTATCAGAGATGAGCTCCAGTTTCTGCAGGCATGGCTGTGCAAGCCCTCAGCTGTCTCACTGAAGAACATCTGCCATAAATCCAGCACAGAGGTGCCTGTACCCACCAAGCACTGCCATGCTCACTGCCCATCTTCCATCCCCTCCTGAGGGCATCGCCGAGCTAGAGCAGAAAGGATCACCTCGTGCTCTTGCCCTGCTCTGCAGCAGCTTGGAAGCCCATCTATTTACAGGAATGCCTCTTCCTGTGACCATCTCTGACCACAAAGTGCAAAATGCAATCTTGCTACTGCCCCAGGCAAACACGGGAGAGGAAGCACCTGCCTGCTGCTCCTGTGAGCAGCCCCCATGCTTTGTCCTCAAGAGACTCTCTGTTGCTGTCTAATACTCTTCTGCAAATCGGCAAGTGCCAATTTCCACTCTGTCAGGACTAGTAAATTTTATGTTTGTAATTCCTGGTTGGTGAAAAGAAAATAACAGTCTTGTTTGTGAAAAGCCCAGGGTTGGTAGTACAAAACAGAAACTGGGAAGTTGCTTTGAGCAGCTCTGGATCCATCAGACTGGGCTCAGATTATACCTCTGCAAAGCCATAAAACTGCTTCTGTGGGGGAGAGCCATCATTCAAACGACAGCCTGAGATAAACCACAATCTGATGACTGTCACAGTCCCTCTGACACCAACACTTACCATCTCCTAGTGTTTACAGACTAATCAGTTTAGCCTTCCCAACTGGCTGCAGCTGTTCATCATGACTTGCATTTTCTTAAAGCCTCACAGAGCAGACACCCAGGGCCCTCTAATTTCCTCCACTCCCTGGTCTCAGACTACCCGAAAGGAGAATGAAAAATACATTCATCTGTACAAGTCCTGTGTGGTTCTCATTTCCAGGGAATGCTTAGGATTTCACTAGCTATTATTCACTAGCTGTTAAAAAACAGGCTTTCATATAAACCCAAAAGTTAACAGCAACTGAACTAACAGTTAATTTAAAATAAATAATTACAGAAAGAACTTTAAAAATACTTATATTACCAAATTTTAGAAAGGTTTTCTCAGATGCTAAAGTTCATATACTTGTAATATATGCAGACATCTTGCTTAATGTCTTTTTTTTTTAATAAATAAATTATATAAATAGGCTTCTTTGATTGCTCAGAGCATCCATCATTAAGTACTGGGGCATAGCTTTAGGCATAATTGTACTACTGAATTCATCAGCTGCCTAATCATCATTCATTTTGCATCTATTTCTGCTAATTAAAAAAACTCCTAACAACTTTTACATAAATACTGTATTTGTTCTCCACAAAGACACAAGCCTAATTTACCAGTGATTAACTGATTATCTAATTTTATAGCTGTCACTCTGTAAAGACCAGCACCCAGAGCCACCAGGAAAGACCAAGCAAAGCCTGTCAACCCTTACCTGCTGTCCCTCACACTTGTTTGGGACAGGCAGGAAGGGTGGCAGCCTTGGCATGGGCTGTGCACACAGGCTCTGCTGATCCTGCTGGCTGTAAAGGACAGGTCCTCAGTGGAAAACCTCCCTTAGCTTCTGGGACTGCTAAGACAGGGACGAAATGACTCAGACCAGAAACCTTCTGGCCCTAAAAAATCTGTCAGGGGCACTACACAGCACAGGAGTTCAGGGTGGTTATGCAGCCTTGCAAGACCCTTGGCAGCAAGCTGGAAATTAACTTCAGTGTGTTCCCTCTGCCCTCACCCTTTTGCCTGAAGCCCGATATAATGCAGACTGCAGCAGCATCCCCTCTGCTTAGACCCCTGCTAACACCAAAATCTTTCACTTTCAAAGAACAGCTGTCAGCATTTAAAGATCTGTCTGGCCAGCACTCAGAAGCAGAGGAAGAACTGCCTCAGGTACCACTTGATCTCTCCAGGTGCACGTGCCCTGCTGAGAGCAGAACCCAACTGAAACCGCATCCCCACCGGCTACCCAGACCTCCAGGGTGAACTGCAGTGCTCAAGAGGTGATGCAGAACAGCCCTACATGGAGCAGCTTTTTTTTTCCCCCTCATAATCCAATTATGTTTAATTGGGAAATCAAATAACTTGAGAAATGTACCTTTAGAGTGTGCCATTTTCACAAATTTTCACCTATTTCCATGCATAGCTGTTGCCAACCTTGTCCTGGTTCCAGAGGTACATACAGTACAAGCAGCTGTTAAAGCAAGAATGAACAAGGGTAACAGCACCAACATTAATCTGCTAGGCCAGTGCTGTTCAGCTCTCCATAAATTTTCTATTAGAGTATTAATTAGAGACATTACCACTCCCAAACCCTCCACTCCCTGCAGGTGACAGCAGGATAGGCAAATTATTTCCACAGGCAGGGACAGGCATTTAAGATTATTATGGCGCCTTGGATTTTTGTATCTACATATTTCAAAAGCAAAAGAGGAAAAACCAGCATAGTCATATTCACTTTTGATAACAGGTGAGGAATGACTTTTAAATACTCCTTTTTAAAAATATTCCTTTTTTGATCAAACTTAAGTCAACTTGACTCAAATAGCAGAGGAGGTAGGAAGGAGAATCTATTTCAGCTATGGAGCTACATGGTCATCTGCTTTTTTCATAAACTGGACAAAAGAGAGAATTGGGTATTTCCTGGGGTGCTTCTCTTGCTATTACTGAAAGCAATTCCCATCCCAGGGAAGGCATGTACAGCCTGCTCCCAGCAACTGACCAGGACAGTGCATCCTGGGACCATTCCCAAAGCATGGTTATGTGGCCACCACCACATGCATTCATTGCATGATAGAGGACCAAACCAGACTACGGCCATACAATAACCCTGCTGTTTTTCCTGACCAGTACTGACTCACAACATGCAATCCTGTACTACTTTTGAAGGCATTACAAAGTCTGTGCCAATCAAATCAATTATGATGCACTAAATTATGTGCTTAGGCATATAACAGAGAAAATAAAAATAAAAAAAATCAGTTACCTTGGTAGACTTCTTCCTAAGTGAATAACCAAGCTGAGGGTATGGTGTTACATTACACAACTCTAACTTGATGCACCAGGAAAGGTGCAATTCAGTGTAACTCTCTGAGGAGGATCTGCCAAACAGTGCATAAAGCTGAGTGCAAGCATGAATGCATCCTAGTGGACTACAGAGACTATTTACAGGAACAATTAACTGTTTCATAGTTAATACAGTTGCTGAAAACAGTTTCACACTGATAGGGACTAAAATCAACAGACATCCCTTCTATACACGAAACTGAGAGTACTGAAAAGCACTAATTCTGAACTTGATTAGAATGTGGAAAAAAGCAGCATGCTATTCATAAATGCCAATTTCTTTGCCTCCACTTGACACAGAAAGCACTTAGATGCAAATTTAAATATGCAATTTTAACTGAAAATAAAAGATTGGCAGCTACCATTTATTTAGCACCACACTGAAATGTGATCAGAAAGACAAAACGCTGATGTAGTAAGTACAGGTTTCATCAATATTTACAGAAAAAACATGCTGCAAACACTTCAGACAATATCTATTTACAAAACACAGTACATGGAGCTGACTGTCTAGCCCAACTAAGGATAGATTATAATCTTACTTTAAAACTTTAGTAATAGATAATACCTTAGGTATCAACTAGAGGATATAGAAACAGTCTTGGTAAGTTTATGGCTGAAAAAATAATGATTCAATTCTCATCAAGTAAGAGCAGATTGCTTATAGATTTCAAATTAACTTTTCTCCACACAATTTCTTCTACAAAAATCCAGTGCATTTCTGAAACTCTAATCTAGGGACATAAAACAACAAGTGACACATAACTTTATACGCCACAGCCGTGCACGGCATTTTTAAGGCACTGATTTATCTGACGAGTAAGATATTATCCAGTTCTGCTCAAGTGGCTCATGCTGATTTGTGGATTTCAGAGCCATGTAGAAGTGCTGGGCTGAAGCAGAGGAAGAACAGTTTTGGTCTGTGGATCAATGCAACTGAAATGTTCAGGGTCCAATGATGTTTTTCTAAATTTTAAAGCTAAGTCAATGAATGGTCTGGATGCAGGAAATGGGGATGTCAGGCTCTAGTTCTGCCATGTATTATTACACAAATTACAGCCCGCTTCTGCACCTGCAGCATTTATCTGCAAAAAAGGATATTCTTGAATATTCTTCCCAACTTCTTTTGATAGTAAACACTCCAGGCAAAGGCAGGTGTGCCTGCTCCTGGGTACTACTATGGAGAAACCTACAGTGATAAACCTAGGATTGTTTACATCAAAAATGCCTGAGAGACTAGCTAAAATGTGTATTTCTAACTGGAAGCAATCTGAAAAGCTATAAAGTAAATACATTTTACTTAATGTAATATAGTTAATATATAAATTAAACATAAATTCAGACCTGAATTTCAAATCACAGTATTAAGCATGCTGTTAATGACCTGAATCAGAATAATACAAGTTTAAATACAAATTATTACATTTTTGCTGTTCCTCTTTATAACAACGTTGCATTAAAGGCTACTTTAAAAAACCCAAATCTATCAGTAAAAAGGTACACACTTATTTATGACATTGGAATTATATTGTAGAATTACGTGTGATATCTGAATATACACACAGGTGATCAGAAGAAATAATATTCATGAACATTTTATTATAATATTCCTCAATGGAAATAATTTCTATTTAACACCATTGTACAATTAGAAATTGTACAACAGTGTCGACGGATATTATAATAGACTGAAAAGAACAATTTAAACTTCAAGAATTTTTACAACATTTCATGTCATAGCATATTTCTTAATATCCTCATTTTATTACCATTAGGATGTTAAAACTATAGGGTTTCCCAAAAGGCAGGTAAAATCTGAAAACTGTGAAAGAAATAAATTACAGACTGAATTTAGATAAAGTTTTCTTCTCTTTGCTACAGAAAAGTGAAATACACACGCAACTGGAATATCTACTTCTTCTCATTTACTAAGCAATCTTTTACACCTCTCCTGGTGTAAAAGAGGCATTGGCTGGATCTTCTTTTGGATGTTACATTTGCTAGTGAAATCACTGATGGACTGAAGCCAGTGGCAAAATTCCTACAGCAACTTAATGGGATCAGAAACTCGATTCTGAACATTCATAATCTCCTCTCTTAACTTTTCAAGTGGCAAAGTCTTTCCCAAGTATGAATTTCTTTTCAAAAGTGGTTGACATCCTCCCACCCCAGCAGCAATAGAGCTTACCACATGCAGTCACATATGGTGCTCAAACATCCCTGCCATCTGAAATCCAACAATTAATAGTTATCAGGGAACTGGAAGGGTTTTTGACAAGGCAACATTACTGACATGCATTATCAACTTAGATTTTTATAATGCTTTGAAATGCATGCTTGAATTGCTAAGAGAGCCATCACAAACACATACATTTTTTAGGTCTCCAAAAGATGTAACTCACGGTGTATTTCAAATCCTTTACATTTAGCAGGAGAAAGAAATCAAAGAGATGCGAGAATAACAAGGAATAACATGTCTGCTCTTTCTTTAAATGGACTGAGTCCCTCTGAGGTTTTTTTACAGCAATTAGTTCCAGCCTATGAAAGGCTAAGACATCGATACCACATTTTCACATTCTCCTTGCCAAACCAGACACTGTACTCTGAGCCCTTCATTTCTAAATCGAGTTCACTTCTAAATATATCCTGTCATGCATGCACATGGAGGGCTCACACCTATAGTCTTTTACCACTGGCTAGCTCCACTCCTGTGCCAGAGAAAGGGAAGGGTAGCTGCTGGTCTAGGACCTGGCTGCATGTAAACTCTTCCAGTGATGGGGCTTATCCCCAAATCCAGCCAGAGAAGAGCACAGGCTTGTAGCAGATGGACAGAAAAGGACCCCGCAAGGGGCAGCTTTTCATTCTGCCCGCTGGCCTCAGCATGCAGCCTCTCAGTGCTCCTTCCAAGCCACCAACACAAAGCCGCACAAGGCCGGAATGCCACCCCCCTCCTAGATCCCTGCATCCATCTTTTCTTACAGACACCACCAGCACATTGCTGGGGAGCCCTGTGGCAGCTGTGAACATGCAGGGAGGTTTCCTTCACAGGGTGAGGAGGTGTTACATCGGACTGCATGTGACTTGGCCTCTCCCTTGAACTGCACCAGGGGAAACTGAAAGAACCTTCCAAAATGTTTGGACTGGTAATGCTGCTCCTGAAGGTCTCTTCATGCCTCAGGCAGATGCCAAAACCAGTTTCCAGTCTGCAGGTGCAAAATAATCAAGCCAGAATTCTTGAGAATTTAGCAGACAGCTAACATCCCTGAGTGGACTCTGCCCTGAGTGTGTGCCAATAACCCTGTGCCTGCCTCCCCCAGGGCTCACACTGCCATCCTCAGCAGTGCTCAGCTCAGCTCTGCTGACCCCAGTCTACACGGCATCATCTAGGGATCAGCACTCACCCCCTGCTCTTCTCTGGGAACAGAAAATCCAAGTACTGAGCCAGACATGCAGAATCAGACAATTACCTGAACTCCACCAGCAGCTTAAAATAACTTGCCTGCCTCTGGAAGAAATCTGGGAGCTTTCAGAGGACCCCTGCCACATGCAGGCTGCGGGGAAGGTGATATACAAAAAGAAGAGTGCTGTGCAAAGTAAGTTCCCCCATGTCCTCATCTGTGTTTTCACTCTCATGCAGTCTTCACTTTGTGCTATGGCCAACCATTCCTCTGAAGACCATAACGCACATATGGAGAAATATGGAGAATGCATACTGTGAAGCTCCTGTTCTTAACACTGCATGTAAAATGAAGCTGAAAGAGTGAGGATTTTGCTAATGAGACAATCAAATGGCTCACTGCTGTCCTAAAAGCTGGTTCCACTCCTGGCCACACTCTCCTGCTGCCAACCTTGCGTTGGCTTCGGCATTCGGCAGACTACAAAAACCTATTCACTTTAGCTACGCAAAGACTCCGAAGGGTGGATGTATTCAGGCAGCTTAGTGAGCTGATTCAGCTAAATACCTACTCAGGAAGACTTAAGGGTGGGCAGCTACATACTTGCCCAACCAGGAGAGCTGACCTACTCAAGGGGATGCAATGCAAACACACAGGCAGGAGATCAATCTTCCCCTTAGTTGGTGGCTTCAGTTCTCTTCAAGAACTTCACTGAAAAGTGCTAGATCACAACCATCCCACAACTCTTTCCTTTAACTTGACCTGAGATACTTCCACTACCGAAAATACAAATAAGAATTAAAAACATAGGTTTGCTCCCTTATCCAGTTCATCCTACACCTCTCTTCAAAGTGCAGACCTTTATTAGAACACCAGCTAACATGTTTATATAGTACCTATCTTTCCTCACAAAAGAAGACTGACAGTAAAGCCGACAACATTTTTCCCACCATTAATCTGTTATTTTGCAGATATGTTAACCTCTCAACCCTCTCTTGCAGACCAATACAGTTAGAATAGCCAAAGCCTTTTTGTACCTGATATTTCTTGACCTGGAGTGCTAAAACTCTGTCAAGTTCTGCCCTTTTCCTCTGCTGAAATGGCTGACACCCCGGCTTTTATCTTCTTCGATGCTTTCTTTTTCCCAAACAACAGCCTAAACAAACTGCCCAGAAATTTGATTTTTACATGTCTTAGAGATTGCCACACAGACTGAAAGAGGGACTGAAAAAAACTATTCTACAACATCCTCATGTTGAGTCTTAAAAGATTCTGATTTCTCCGGGTACACTCAAGTTTCTACTCATGGGAACACCATGTAGACAGCAAGGACAGGAGAAAAAAATAACAAAAATCAGACAAAAAAGTCACAGTTTCTGTAAAATTCCCTATGCTTTACTGTTCTTGCATTTGAACTTTCTGATGAACAAAATCAGAAAAACATTTTCCTTCTTGTTCTTCTAATTCTTCACATTTAATCTCAGTAGAAAAATAATTCAATAATTCAATTCCAATATTTGAAGTAATATAAAGTGGCATTCTACAGGCAATCCAACGATTTTTAAAATTCTGTGGTATTTCAACAACTATTTAGTTGAGAACAATTTCAACAGTCCACTGTTAATCCTCCTATGCTACCACAATTACAGCTTCTCCTTGTACAACATACAATATTACATGTGTTGCCAGTGACAGATTGCTTGTACCTTGCCAGTAAGGGTACACCAGGCTTCAAAAATATAGTCAGGCTCAGAAAATCTAGCACATAAAAAACCCACGAGCAGATAAAAGTTTGACATACATGGATAATTGATAGAAGACAGAAAGCAATGGCCAAAAGCAGCCCAGGCTGCTGCCAGAAGGCACACAGCTGCCCCACTACTGCTGCAGCAACTCTCCACATTGGCTAAACAAGAATAGTAGTAGCAAGGGGAATGGCAGGCGAGGTGGGAAGTCTTCCAGAACGGGATTTACAATCCAGCTATTTAAATATACCTTGCATAATAGCAGATGAAAAGGGGTCAGTACTGGGACAATACTCTGCCAGCCTCAGAATATAAAAATAAAGCAGACAGCTTGAACGTGAAGTACAATTTACACACCACTGTGGAGAGAATTCTTACTTTTCCAGCACCATGTGGATTTTTTTGTCTTTTCTAAAACCTTTTAGCTCATTTCCACCCTTCTGCCCTCAAAAAGTTATAAAAATCTATAGCTGGGGAGGAAGATTAAAAAAATTTTTTAAAAAGCAGGAAAAAGAAAAAGGAGAAGGCAATGTGATGCACCAATTATTCTGAGCATGTTTACAGAAGGTGAATGGTGGGGTGAGACTGTGAGAGGGGAGCAGAAAGCCCTGCTTTCTCAGCCAGCAGGGCACTCTGGCAAGGACCACAGCCTGGCTGATGGGCACCACTGACCCCAGCAAGATTATTCCCTCCATCACTGATGGATGTGAGTGCCGCTCCTTCCCTGTCCTCTCAAGAGGTCACTGTCCCCCAGAGGCTACCACACCAAATTCCCAGGCTTCTCCTGGGCCAGGCTAAATGGAAAAGGCTTACAGAACCCAGAAAGGAAGGTGGGAACAGCCACAGCTACTCCCACCAATCACAAAATTAGTGTTTCCTGAGTCTCTTCCAGCTATATTCATCAGCTCTGGGGACTGGGGTTTTTTTCCACAGGGCTGTGAAAAATCAATGAGATTTGCGCTGCAAACTGATCATTATGACAGGGAAAGCTCTGCAATGAAATTGATTTGTGTAACTCTAACACCACTACTTACACTCCCCTACAACTTTAGGGGGCAGACACTCAAGAACTAAGACAAAAAAGTGCGAGGGCTAAACCTCCTTTCTAACCTGATCCTTCCTTATTAAACAAAATTAGCTTTGAGACAGTTCAAATGAAAGTAAAACTGCAGAGATGTGAAGTGCAAAATAGTTCAGTAAATGAATGAAACCAGATAAATACATTTTATAAATTACATGCAGCAGCAAAGATTAAAGATTCCAATCTGTCCCCTGTGTTTTGTCCTCATTTCACCTCCCCACAAGTGTAGCACTTAACTACCTGTATTTCCATAAAATCTCAAACACTAAATATGGAAAGTCTAACATGAATATGGAAAAGAGAAAGCCATAATGAGAAACAAAAAAGCTGGCTGTCATTTTAACCCACAACTAACAGTTAAGTAACTTGCACCAAAATAAGTCCACCCTGAATTAAGTGCCTTGGTTGGTTCAGCAGATGCACCACACAATAGACAAAGCACTGACACAGGAATCAAGAGCTGTTTTCTGTCCTTGACACTTCCCTTTTCAACATGATTTGTGACAAATTATGTCTTTTGTGGAAGGAAAAACAGGCACTCACAACTGCTGACTCAAATGCTGAAGTTTTGGGGCACAGACTGCCTGTTGCTCTGAGTGAGCAAGAAGGGGGCCCACCCGCCGGTGAAGATTAATCACTGTTGTAATACCACTGGCAATGAAAGAACTACAAGAGGGTCTTGTCCTTTAAAGCGCTTGGGGCTGCAGCCTGTCCTTCCTACAGAGAGTGCTTAGCTCTTTGAGGGAAACAGCTCATACCTACCAGAAGGCCGTGGTTAGTACCTGTAGTGACACCAAACAGCAGACACCAAGCAGGAGCACAGACACGTCCCAGCACTTGGAAGCAGGACAGTACACACATCCCAATGTGTGACTGACAGATACAGTGTGCATCTGAATGGCATCTACCTGACTCACAGCAACAACCAAGTACAAGCCCAGACACGTGTGCGATTACAGGCACAAAAACCCTCACAACATCACACACAAATCACACATCCATTTTACTCTTCCACTAACTGTATTACTAAATCTCTGCAAATCCTAACCTGAACCAGCAGCAACTTTACTACATAATAAGATACTGTATAACAGCAATATGATGACAGTTATCAGTTATATAATAAAGTCTTTTAAAAAGACCAAAACATACAAAACCTATCCAGTTTCATTAGATTAAATGACCTTATCAGACAAGCTTTGTTTCCACTACCATTAATTAAGGAGATTCAGAACACATCTCAGGAACAAAGTCACCAAGCCCACCACAATGGTCTGCTTTGCTTTCAAGTTGCTTAGCTGCCCTCCATTCTGGGTCAATCTGTACCTATTCCTAGAGAAAAAGCACAAAACACAACCAGGAGAGTAGACATTACCACATGGCACAAATGTCTTTACTGTAATTCTTTTCCTCCTGTTACCATCCTGGCAGAGCTCAAAGATCGGGCCCATCACTCCTCAAACATCAGGAACGCATCGTGCAAATGTCATCAAGTGAAGGAGAGAGTTCAATTTCCCCAAGAGACACTTCCACGAGAGAAAATGATAGACTTCATAACAAGTTTGCAATGCAAATAAGCAAGTTAAAAGCCTTAATGGTATGACTCAACACCATTTTAAGTGGGCAGAAGTGTTCTGTTACGTCCCATTGCTAATTTCTTCTTAAACATTAATTATACTCTAGTGAGAGGATTTATGTATTTGCAAGCAGGTATCAGTGGCCTGTTGAAACAATCATGCTGTGGTACATTTCTTCATAACAACAGAGGAATTTCTGTTCTCTGAAGACCATATTCATTGGTAACAGCATATAATATATAAACATATCTATAAATACACAAAATGTGTCATACAGAATTTTTGGTCACAAAATTAGCAGCAAGAGAAGCTACAGACATGCAATACAGTATTTAATTTCTGTGTTACACATTACATTTCTTTCATAACTGACTGGATTAGTGGACCCCCATGAAAGAAGACAATTCATTTCCATGGAGAACTTTCAAACATACTTGCAAAGGTTTAAATACTGTGTTTGCAGCAGGTAGAAGTTATAGCAAGCAGCTTGGTGCCTACAGCTCAAGAACAGTGTAATAAGAAACAGGGTGCTGGGCCCCAGAGAAAATGGAAGGAGTTTTTCAGGGACAGAGAGAACTGCAAAGAGTTTTAGGCAGCTCAGAAATTCACTGAGTTGGATAAAATCTGCTCTCAGGTTAAGACCCACCTGCAGAAACAGAGCAGGAAGGAGCTCATAAACTCTTATTTTCACTTTTTTTTTTTTTTTTTTTTAGCATGCTTTGTACTTTTTTTCTATTTAAAAAGTAAATTATTCCACCACTTATTAAAATGAAATCTTGCTTTCAGAAATAAAAAGCTTTAATGTTTTTTTTTGGAGTCGTACACCATTGGGAAAGTTCTAGGCACATCCCACTCTGAGCTCTGGGTAATTCAGAGTCCTCTTGGTTCCTTACCAAAAAGATAATACATAGCAATCTAGCTTGGTCCTTGAACCAAATTACCAAATGCACAGTGGCTGGATTTTTTTTTTTTTTGGATGAGGTACTAGCCACACATGTATGTAGCAAGCTCAAAATATTAACTCAAATGCTTGAAATCATGACCTTGCCTTTATTTCAGAAGTCAAACTATTGTCAGACTAGATTTTGCAGCATAAAGGAAGTGGAAAACCCTGAGCAGGACCTCTACACCAGGAGAGAGGTAGGTGGCAAACTCCATGTGATTTCACAGTCGAAACCAACACTTCAGCAGGACCAGATTATAAAGGTTGAGGAGAGGACAAAGGCACCAGATCTTGTTGTTCAATATGCCATTCTTAAAACATTTGAACAAAGAGTAAGCTGCCCAGGTTCATGTGGTATCCCTTTAGGAAGCGTGTTTCTCCACGCTGTGAGAGCTGAACTAGTAATACCAAACGCTGGCAAGAGCCAAGTTCTCCTCCTGCAGACCTCCAGCGTATGGTTACACTGCTCTGACATGCCCATGCTATTCCCAGGACAATAGAAATATTTCTACAAAAGGTTGTGCTATGTGAACGTACCAGAGGAGGGTAGTATTTGCTTGGGCATCTCTCTATGGCACGCCATTGTGTTGCTCAGGAATACCCTAAAACAGCAGATCAAGTGCTGAACAGTTTTGTTAAGCTGCATGTCAGTGATTTACAATGTCTGAGAAACGTCTTGGTCCCACACAAGCCTACCATCAGTTCTTTACTCTTTAAAATCTCCAGATGACATTCAGTATTAGAAGAGTATAATGGTCAGTGAACCTTCAGCTCCCTCAACACCAAAATTTCTGATGGAAAATTGACTTTTAATGTACAGCAGTACAGTGTGTCTGGTCTCCCAGTGTAATCTCAGGATATTAGAAATTATATTTTGACATTGGATAGGGGGACAAATGGGAGAATTTACTTTCTTGAAAGTGTGTAATTTCTCACTAAAAGATTAGCAACAAATCTTGTACTACTGTTGGACTCCCTTTTTCTTCCTATGAAAGGACATTACCACGTCTTACTCTTCTGTTTCCTCATTAACAAGAAATCTGGAGGTTTGAAATCTCAACTACTATGAAAGCAATCAAATTTACAATCAAAGTAAGACTAAAAACTGGCGAAACTAATTTACCACGCTGTTTTCCTCAAGCAGCAAAAGCTAGAGGCCTCTAAAATACAGCATTCTCATCACAGCAGCGAGTGTTCTTTGCTTTATGCTGCTCTAGCAGCTGCAGCCCATCTATTTGTTTTATTTGGCCTTTTGAACATCTGCATAACTTGCATTCTTCAGATACTAGGTTACTTCTTCTCTGGATGTGGGGGTGGAGAAAAGGGAAGGGTGACAGAGCCCTACAGTGTACCTGATTTTGAAATCCACCTGAAGTCAGACACTCAGATTTATGTGCTTTAGGTATTTTGTACTAATATATAAAATGAAGAAAAAAAATTTCAGGTACAACTTTGAACAATTCACTTCTAGGTATGTATAACAAAATTATTAGTAAGAAAACCAGCACAACAGCAATGCATTCACAGCTCCAAAAACATTAATTCAGCCAACTCCTATGGCTTAGTGGAAGTTATAGTCTGTGAAGAACTAGAAGAATAATTAACAGATTGCCTCTGACCTAAAGTCTGCTAATTATTGCAACTAAGTCTCTTAGCACAGTGATAGCACAGTAAATGGGCATAAAACATGCAGGTCTTGCCATGGAGACTGTTTAGACTATTGCAAGCACTTTATTAGAAGTGTGGGTCAAAGCCCACCACCTAGAATGTGTCTTTGTTCTCCTCCCCAGCCAGTGCTCCTCATAGGCTTCACTGCTTGCTCAAATGGTTTGTGACAAGCACAGGAAATGAGAGAATGAGAAGCACTGACACCGGTGACAGAGGAAGCCAGGCAGTGGGAAGTTTGCAAGATTGTTTGCTACTGTAATTTGCCTTGGTGCATGAATTAGTACTGCACCAAATTGTACAAAGCCCTACCTACAGTTATTATGAAAACCAGCAAAAGCTGCTCTAGACTCAGTCAGCACAATCCTCTGAAGGGAAGTACGAATCAATAAAGTACAGATCAGATTCACAGCCACCGTAAACTGCCAGAGTTCCAGCAGATTCACATCAATTTATATACTTTGTCTTATGAGTCCAAATAATGGTAGTTCACCATGCCTCTAGCACAAACTAGTAAAGAGACTAGGAAAAAACCGTGAAACTAGGGTAGGCAGTGCCAACTCTCCAGGAAAGGACAGGCATACTATAGAAAGGAAGAACCAGAGCTGCAGCAACAGCCATCAGCTTCAGAAGCAGCCATGATTAAATAATACATCAAATTAAAACACATGTAAAAACATGTCATATTTCCCACTGCAGTCAAACTGCATTTGTTTAATAAAGAATAGTTTTTTTCAATAGGCTTCAACATCTCTCAAAGTTACACTTCATTTCTTGTTAGTCATGAAGATCAGATTACAAACTACCTGGTCTTTTCACACATTGCAACACTCATTAAGAACCAATGACTCCTTACCTTGGAATAAGAAATCTGAGGTATCTTACATTGTCAACCTGAAATGAATGACGCTTAATTGCTCCATCAAAACATTAACTGTAACTGAAGAAATGTTCACATCCACAAAAAATTATTTTTCCAACTGCACTGTCTGACCTTATTGAAACCCCTCTACCTACAAATCTTGTCCTGACAATTATCAGGAAATCCCTCTGCCTCTTCATTTTTACACTAAGTATTAGTTGTAAATTTCTAAAGCAGAGAAACATCAAACCAAAATTGTTTCTTAAGGTGATTTATTTCTCATTTTAGCAAAGATTACTTTAATGAACAACTATAGTCCCTGAAAGAAGACGGCAACTGGATAATGGCATTACAACAGCTCTCATCTCTTTTCATCTGGCAAGTAGGTAATGCTTCAAACATCTTTAATTTCCTATAGCCACAGGGGACTTTAAAGGAATCCAAGAGAAACTTGTAGACACTACTGAAAATCATCAACAATTCCAGCAGCCTTCTGGTTTCACCCATATTTACCGTTCACATCTTCTGTCACATAGGGAAGAGTGGTTGTGGATGACATCAGGCATTTCAAGAACCATTTCACGTATTTCCTCTTCCCTGCAAACAGCTCATCTCCATGTAAGGGAGTTGGATAAAGCTGGAGGTACTCTTAAGCAAGAACGTTTTACTATTGAGCCGGGCAAGTAAAACCTATTATAACAATTTACAAAGGACTGAAAAAAGACAGGTCTCACTTAAATTGCTTGAAATTTCCTGCATAAAGAATTCTCTGTCTGGGAGAGGTTGTTATGAGGAGGAAAAAGAAATGCAAGAGAAAACAGATGAACATTTGACCACAGAAACAATCAATTTGGACCATTTCGAGAACAAATCCAAAACCTGCAAATGGGCTTCTGGTTTCTGCCAGTCAAGTGTAGCTGTTCTCATCCACAAAAAACCCAGCCTCAATACACAGCCAATGTGTGTCAGTTTTAATAATAACATTTTTGCACTAATGCACAATAAATTGTACTTTCTTCTTTCTAAAGAAGCAGGTTTTTTAATCAACTTTAATCTGATCTTATTGTGATGTCTTGGTACATGAAAGGTATGAAGGAATTTGATTCCATCAGTTTTATTTTCCACTCTTTTAGCCTGTTTGATTCTATGTAAAATACTAATCAACTCCTTCAAGCAGTCCCTTGACTTCACAGGGGAACACATTACCTTCGCCTCTATTACTGCAGGCACATGTTGATGAGCACAAGAATGCTGCAGCCATTGAGGTTATAAATATTGTTTTATTATCATAGCAGCAAGTCACACTATGAATTGCAATAAAATCCCGTAACATTTTATTCATATTCATGGTCATATTAGGTCAAGTGCTTGTGAATAAACTCTAGAGGATAGAGGTCTGACTTTGAGACCTTGTTACCAATTGGTTGCATTTTAATAGATTTATTATCCAGCTCAAATTGCAGAGCTGTGACTTAATTTTATCAGGGACAAAATGTTTTTAAGATAAGTTTGAAAAGAGCAAGAGGAAGAAAAATAAATATGCATCTACATAAGTATTCTTCAAGCCACCCAGACACATTAGATGACTATGTTGTTCTGGTAACTGTGACACCACACTAGTACACATGCTTCAAGTTACTCCATTAGTAATCACGTTCTGCCACAAAAAATGCAGACCAGTGTTAGTGATACAGGCATTTACAGTCTTCAAATATAATAACCAAAAGCAGACACATTTGTTCTAGATAAAACTCTTGTAAATACTGTTGCTCCTCAACAATGTGGTACAAATACAGCATCTCTATTTCTTGGATACCAAATTTTAAAAGACCCCCAGCTCCTCACAGGATAGCAAATATCCTGTTTTTTTCTGATCTTAATGCTAGCCAGTTTGCTGAAAGCATTATTTAATCTAATTATGGAATATCTCTCATAGCATAAATATTCCAAGCTCTACAGCAGGCTTCCATTTGTAACTCAAGAGTAGTATAAAAAAACCAAGAGTTAATTGCCTGTACAAATATTTCAGGGTAGCGTTTACGTAATCTACAGTACATTAAGTACCAGAGTTGTGCTCTACTGATAGGTGAAAGAACAACTCTGAAAGGCAACTGCGTTGCCAATTAGCTTTCAACAAATATGTACACAAGCTGTGCTTGCAGGCTTGTGCTCAGCTTCCTCATTCTCCCCAGACTGCCTGCTTTTATAATGGTGAACTCCTCTCTACTCAAATGCCCAGCTAACTTCACACTGCTGGAACAAGGGAAGATGGCATATTTTATTTAGTTGGAGTTGTAACCCATCCAAATGTAAGATCATGACCTGTGAACAAAGCCACACTCCAGTCACAAGGACTGAACAAAAAGTCTTTAGTCGTGTATGAGCAGGGTGGGGGAAATTAAAAAAAAATGAAATTGAAAAATCTTTTGTTGTAGTTAGTCCAAAGAGGATGAGGGTTTGTTTGAGGAAAACAGCCCACAAGTCCCAGCTCCTGTGTGTCAGTCCTCCTCAAGGAGGCTGAGCCAAGAACATGTACACCCACGTGCATTAGCTCTCTGCAGCAATACCATGTTTTACCCAACAGAGTTGTACACAAATTGAGAAATAAACCTAAGTTCACAAAACCACATGAAGAGACTGATGTTTGCAGTCTTTGGGCAAATCTGCATGGTGCTCCACCCAGAAAACAGACAGACTTCTTTTAACTCAGGAAAGCTGATTACCTTGGGCAGAGAGCCCTGTCCTGTGCCTAGGACAATGTTGCTTTGCTTTGGGTTCCCAGATTTTATCACTGGACAGTAGTTTGGGTGTCACTGGACAACAGTGTGCAAATCCTTTGTTTTCAAAATTTGCTTTGTAGACTACTGCTGCCCCCATTGTACTAGAGGGGGTCTAAAAGAAATATTTTGCAGTTAGCCTTCCAATAAATGTTAAAATACAGCTTTCTGCAATGTTTCAAAGTTTCAGCCCTTTCCATAAAATATTTTTATCCCAACTCTCCCGTACCACTTCTATTTCCCCAAATTTAAAAAAAAAAAAAAGTTATTGCAGTTACTAAGATGGAAACATTCTGCAGAATCAAGAGAGTTAAACCAACTCCAGAATTCTGCTTCATAAATTCCTTTGGCTCACATAATCTATGTTATATAAATTGTAATTTTGATAATAATGCAGCTGAAAATAAGTCTAGTCTTGTAAGTTGTGTGGGTGTATGGTTATGCTTATATAAAAGTTTAGTTATCCATATTACCTCATAAACGTATGTTTAAGTACATTTTCATGGATATCTATGCTCTCTGTGGGCACGTTTTCTTTCAGTATTTAAGAAAAGTATCACTATACCACACAGCTTGCGAAACCTTTTTGCTAGGTAAAAGTCAGCAAAGCCAGTTTTTCAGCTAGTAACCTCATGCTATTAAACTGGCTGGAGAGGGAGAGAGAGAGAGAGAGAGAGAGAGAGAGAGAGAGAGAGAGAGAGAGAGAGAGAGAGAGGAAGGAGGCATGGTGAGACATGAAAGTAGAGCAAGGAGTTGTGTGGCCTTGCTACTGCTGAGTTAGAAAAGTAACCTCTCTTGCATTTTCTGTAAAGCAGTCCATATCTGGACTCCGTTACAACAGAAAGGCTTGCATCATTCTTGGACAACCTAAAGATACCAGAGACTAACCAGCTGTTCCTTTGATTCATTTATGTGTGATGGTGAGTTCAACATACTGACTATCTGTGGGTCCTTCGTTTGCTAATGCAGTGAAAGGCACAAACAAGCCCCCTCACTTTTTTTCTCTTTCCAATGACTCTTTTGGAAGTGCATTAGTCTCAAATGCAGTGTGTTACCTCACTGGGATGTCTGTTTCATAGAGGTGCTTATCTGCCCACAACTTTAGCCTTTCTCCAAACCAATATTTGAACTTCCATTGAGGCACAGAAGACCTGACACACGTTTCAGGAAAACAATGGGGTCAGCTTAAATTTACCTTCAGTGCAGCACTACTGAAAAACAGCTCAGACCAGCTTGTATAGCTTAGGTTGTGCAGCTCAGCCTGAGCAAAGGAACACCTCCTTGCTCCTGTGTATGACGGGCCACTGCCTCCCACTAGGGAGGCTGAGCAACAGCAGTCCCAGTGCCACTGCGCCGGGGCCAGAGCTTCGGGCTCCTCCTCACTTACGGGCACGCTTCCTCCAACAACAAAGGTGCTCGTGTGCCTTCATGGGTCGTCAACACAGGGCTTTAAAGCCCAAGTTCAACTTTTCAAATAAGGAAGCGGATTCAAAAATGCATTTCTGATTAACCTCTTCCAGATCACAGACCTTGGGATGAGGAAAATACCTATGCACATGGCGGGATAAAAAGGAAAAGCTATATACTGCTAAGTAAACAAATTACCTGGAATGCGTTGCAACAGAATGAAACGACTGAAAACACATATGGTGACTAGACTAAAATAATTATTAAAGAAGGGCCATAGGAGAAAACTGATTTATAGGAATAATACAAGCCTTGTAAGAAGCTATGTCATCTTCACATTATTTTTAAAGTTTCAAATTGTGTGTGTGTGTATATACATATAAACATACAGCTTCACATATCATACTGCAGTATCTAAGTAGTCAGATTTTTTTATCTCCAATTACTCACATAGTAACATGTTGCTCTGCTTTAGCTTACATTTAGATATACAGTCATTAGTCTTCATACACTTAAAAATTTCCTTATCCTTCGCCACACACTACATACATCAACTTTCCAATTATATCAACTGTAGTTTTATTCCAGTGTAACGATGGCACAACCTGCAAATGATATACATAGAACTAGCTATGCATCAAATTGTATTTCCTCCTAGAAAAAGGTCTGAAGATGAACAAAAGATTTATGCTGCTGCTTTTAAATAAAATACAAAGGAGAGGGAAAAAAAATACACTTGAGAAACATGAACATTTCCAGTCCTCTGCCATTCCCTCTAATCCTTTAAGGCAACATAACCTGTGGTAATGCTCAATACCTAGTGGTACCATTGAAGGCAGTGCTTAGCCCTATCCATGTACCTTGATATTAAGTGTTGTCAAATTGCTTTTCTTGCTACCACAGTTTAATGAAATGAAATCAATGGCAAGAGGAAAATTTGGAAAACTAAGGATGTTCACACATGAGGATCTCTAAACTCTTCAGAGTTATGTGAACACAGTACCCATCCAAATCCCTAACAGCCAGAAATTATGCCAGTCGCAGGAACTGAAGTTTTCTCCTGGCAGTTCACTCACTGCCCAACAGGTCACCTACAGAAAAGCCCCTTGCAACTGCCCACCTCTCTCTCCCCTCAGAACCACAGCCACTTTTCAGGCAGCATCCTGGGTACTCTACTACTTCCACACTGATGACAAGGTGAATGTGGCAGCATGCCCCTCAAAATATCACTTCAAAAAATAAAAGCACCCAAAACAACCCATCAATGAGACTCATCATTTTAATAGTCTGCTGGAGATCAGAAATCAGCCTACATCTATTTAAATCCATGTAAGGTGGCTGCTTGGCAGGTTAAAGCCAGGGTTGCTTTGATTCGTCTTCCTTCTTCAACACCCCTCCACTGTGAAAGATGGAATTACTTCACTGAAAATTCTGGCAGGGGAAAGCTTGCACCGCAACAGGGAAATCTGTGGCAAACCAGAGGCAGCCCAGGCACACACTGCTCCCTTCTCAATGTTGACGTGCATGTAGAATATCTGGTATGTTATCTTCTTCCAGAGTTCCCCCTAGACCCTGCACCAGGAGCATCCAAAGAAGCCCTTCAGTGGTGAAACACAGCCAGGCCCTGAGATGGGTCCCGGGCTCCATCCCCAGCAGCTGTGTTCTGCTGCTGTGGCATGCACACAAAGCTAGGCATTCACAGCAGGAGCCAAAGCTGAACAGGGAATTTCAGGGCTCTCTCCCTCTGCTGGGGTGACTCCAGCAGCTTCTTCGTCAGAGTGCAAAGGGTAAAAAACAAGGGAAGGAGAGTGAGTGGCAAGAACAGCAAAAGTTGCTCAAAAGGATCTCGTGTTCCTTCTATATGCAATAAACGTGTAGCGGGAACAAGCTGATTTTAGCACACTCACTCTTTCATGTTTAGTTCCATTCCTTTTCTGCTATTTAACCCCTCCCATCTCAAAAACGAACAAACAAGTCCCACAGTAAAAGAACCCCAAATATCTGCTCCAATTTCTAAGTCGGGAATACTTCTTTGCTTCAGTTGCAGGACCCAAAGCTGCACTAAGTTCGCGGAATTTTACCTGAATTTCTGATGCATCACATCAGTTTTACACTGTTAACGTTGGTCTCTCGGTAACACTGATTTCTAGATGTGCTAATTTTAGAACAATCTGAATCAATTCTGAAAACTGAACAAAACTATTGAAGCACCACAGATAAAGCTCAGTTAAAATCCTGTGCTAGCTTTTCTAACTGATATTTGAAACCATACAACTCATCAATATTATGGATTAATATTGACTTTTACTCTTCAGCTCACAGTATTTCTCCAGCTGTATTTAATGGCTATTACTAAAATTATCTGCATTTTAGTTTTTCAGCATTCACATTTTTCTACTACTTTCCCAACAGATTTCTTTTATTATCATTTTTTTGGCCCACTGCCCTTCCTCACAATGTCCACAATCCGTGTAGAAGAGATTGCTGATGGCGTTATCACAGGCAAACAGAATGAAGCTAATGGTAACAGGCACTCCTTGCTAGGTAATTATTATAGGAGAAGGAATGCAAATGAGCCCTAATCTGTCTCACACAATGGCAGAGGTCTCAGATTTGCATTAAACCTTTTGGAGCTCTCCCAGATTGGGGACTGCAGATAACAATGCATCTGCAGCCCAGGCTGCCCCAGCGGTTATTACATTGTGCCCCAGCAGGTACAGTGTCCCTGAATGACTCTCCCCTCCCCCTTTATATCTCCAGTCCCCTCCTCCTTCTCTCCTTCCCCCCAGCTTTGCAGGAAAAAAAAAGCTAATTGTGCATGCCATTTGGCTAGATTCATGTTTACAATGAAGAAGAAAGCAGCGCTCTTTGGTAATTATAAGAGGGAAATGGACATCAGGAAATCTCAATTCTATTCCCAGCTATGTCATTCACTTGCCAGGGAACTGAAGGAAAATAACTTCGCTTTTCTGTGCATCCATGTGTTCAGTTAGAAACACGGGGTTGGCATTTGTAGTGGCCCAACAGACTCTCATTTTACAGAGGCACCTGCTGAACACTTTCAGGAAGCTAATGCTAGACTTCACTCAAATCTAGGCTGAGTTTATGATAAGCCGCGGTCCTTCAGAAGAACCACTGCCTAGATCTCAATTCCCCATCTGATAATAGGTTGTAAAGAATGATATTCTTTTCCAGCACTGTATTCTGCTATAAAAACACCTAAACTAACACCTGCCAGCTGGGGCCACGCTCAGGGTTCACACAGGTGTCTGCCCACTAGCAGATCTTAAAAGAAGGTGCTGTAGGAACTATGTTTGAGGTGCTCTGATCAGAAGGCACATAGCAAAAGGTTTTCCCAAACCTTATCTTTTCTAGCTTCTTCCACATGGCTTGTTTGGATTAGGAGCACAGGAGTCAAACGTATTGAACCTTTCCCAAGTGAGTCCCAGGTCTGAGGTCAAAACTTACCAGCATGAACAGACTTCTTCCAACACTACTGCCTTCTTTCTTGGACACTCATTTTCTCCTGAAACATTTTTGTCAAATATGATATTTCCCAAATTGATCTTCAGGAATCAAAGTCTCTGCCACAGAAATGCAGACTAGAAAATGGAAACTATCAAACTGGAAGTGGGCATATAAACTAACTTCTCAGTGTATAAAAACCCAAACAACACTACCAACAAGAAACAAACAAAACACCAACCAAAACCAAACCAAACAAAAAACAACCCCCAAAATCAAAACAATAAACTATTGCTAGAAATTAACAACTTTTTTTTACAACAGTAGTTAAAAAAACACAGCTGTAGAAAGTGCTACATTTTTTTAAATACCATGTAACAAGCTAGTTTTTCAATAATCAAAATTTTGCTCATTTCCAGCTCATGGTGCAGTAGGTGGGACAGCACTACTTCATACAGTTACTGGAATACACTACATGTCTCTGGGATGGTCTCTGATAGCTGGTATCCTCAAGCAGCATCCTCACACCTAAACAATCAGCTTAAAAACTTATTTACTTTTAAATGATGCTATGGTTCTGTTAGGATATGGAAGTTCTCTGAAACAATCTTCTCCCATTTGCACTGACATTTAAGGTTTTTGCCACTTCCAAGGACTGATATGGTACAACATTATGAATGACCAATCTTTACATCAGAAAAGCAAAAGCTGTCATGCATTGCTTAGCTCCCATAAAACAAGAAGGGGATTTTCACTCATCTGGTTCATAAAGCTGAAAACATTTTCCCATGTAGTCTTTGTGCTAACTTTCCAACAGTAGAAAGCATTTCATTCTGAACACAAGAAGGGGTTATTTCTTACATTACCAAGGCATGGCAAGTATCAGAACCTACAATTTAAATTCTAACATACTCAGATTCAGATTTGTCACTGGTCTCTAGGCTGTTCCTCCTCAGGACCAGTTACTACCGACTGCCTATCAGTGCCATTTATACATGCATAAAAACCTTCTTCCAAGCCCAGATGGAGTTGTGGAGAGCCTGACAGACTCACCCTCGCTTGCAAGTCAGGGATTACCACACTGCTGCTGGACCAGCAAAAGCACCAGGGCAGAGAAAGTCAGCAGGACAGCCAAACCAATTTTACTGCCACCTGAACACACCCAGCTGATTCTGCCTGGAGTGGACTCAGCTATCTCACCTCCTGCCTGCAGATCTGGGGGGAAAGGGGAGAATCCTTGAAGATAAGGAACAGGGAGGACAGATCTCTTCGTGGGGAACTACTGCTCACTCTGTGACCCTTGGCCCATCACCAAAGCCATGCACTTCAGGACCACTCTCACATTAAGCATTAACTCAGGCAGTTCAGTTGTGTTGCCGAGTAGCCGGTCAAATATTTACAAGGGTTTCAGAAGGTGCAAGATTAACCTCACCCTTTCAGTGTAAAACCCAATGTCCACGATTTCATACTCTGTTTTGCAAAGCAAAAAGTCACAATTCTGAAGCTTTGAGACTTGCAACACAAAGTCGTTAGAAAGAATAATCCAAACAGGAAAACTAAGAGGGACTCAATGCACACTGTAGACAAAATATTGGCACCACATACAGTGCTGGCAAGTAGAGCAGCATGCTGTGCTCCTAAGGGGGAGAACAAGTAAAATCCAGCTCCTAGAGTGGTGATTGCAACCTCACCTGAACAGCAGCTTTCCCTTTGTCCAGCTGCCTGCAGGTCATTTGACAGTAAAGACAAAAATTGTCACTGCTCTTTCAAGCATCTCAACAGCTTTCCAACCCCGGGCTCCCCCCCACCCCGCCATTCTCACCAGCCTTTTGAGAGTTTCCCTCTATAGCAGCATTCTGCGTTTCAGGGATTCAACCTTTCAACTGAAGCATGAGAGATCGCTTATACTGTTGAACCGGTGGAGCTGCCAGCCTCCCCTTTGTTGCAGAAGGATTTACACTTGAATAGCGCAGGGAAGCAGAGTCTTTTAAGGAAAGGCTGGTGGGGGGAAGACAATTTCCTTGCCAGCATCCTATTCGCAAATCACGTTCATCTACCAGCTCAACTTGTCCAGCTCACATAGCTACAGGAATCTTATCGGACCGCTAGTTTGTAAGTTTGCTGTGGGGTGACTTTTATGAATAAATTGCTAATTTTAGCTTACTTCCACAAGGATATACAGAGCCATAAGTGAAGTTAATTTCCAACCTAAATGTGGGCACTTAATGTAATTCAGTGCAATGTAAATTACATCATTATCTTAACCTATGACTCATTTATGTATTTCCTATTATCGCTTTGCATTGCCATGCACATCATAGTCCATCCAATGGCTCCTACCGCTTTTCAAGAGAGACACTGGGGAACACCACAATGGCACAGATGCATTGCAGAAAATCGTCTGAAACAAGAGTATGCAAGCCTGCTCCAGTTAAATAGTGGCACGCAGGCTCTACTTCATCATCAACACACTCAGCACCAGCCTGGTGCATTTCTGTTCTTAAGTTGCGAATGGGTAAATAATTACTTGCTGGTTTCAGGCTATGCTAGCAGTTACCAAGCAGTGTCATATTGCTGCCTTTCAAACAGAGGCACTCTGGTAAATCCACACAGTTGTTTGCTTGCCTGCTTGGAAGCATAAAGCCTGCTATCTCCAAAGAAAAATAACAGCATCAGAAGTTTGAAAATTGGCAAACGCTAATCTGGCATAGAAAAAGATCTGTAAGGAACATTCCTTCTAGTTTTAAAATGTTACACCTGCTTCTGATTAGATTCTATTTCCTGAATTCTGAATTGGCCACATGCTGAAACACACAGACAGCACAACCTGCAGAGTGCAGCAAGGAAAAGGCTAGCACAATCCAGAGCTGGTGGCAAACCACAGTCCCCATGAAAACCACATGTGCCAGAGACCAAATATTTTGCATTTTGCTTACTGCTAATAAAGCTGCTTCACTTCATTAAAAGCAGCTTATCATTTTATCTACTCACTCTGATTAATTAGCCTCTAGTTAAAATGAATGAGCACTTGATTCGAGGATTCCATTAATGTGACACTGGTGAACCACCACTTGCATACTTCTTCCATCCTTTTCCTTTTATTGTCCATCCTCTCTACACCCAGTGTCTTATTAGGCCATTCAGACTGACATTCCCAGAACCCTTTGAGGATATCAAAACACTTTTAAGACAGAGGTAAGTAAGGAAATATCCCACAGTCCAAAATTCTTCCAAGGCTCAGTTTTCCTGCTGGAATATACAGATGTATGTAATCTACTTCTCACTGTAATTATGATCACAAGCTTGGAAACAAAGAGCTTGGAAAGAAGAAAGGGCCAGGGAAACAGACTGCGTTGCTGGGAACAGGGGCAAAACAACAGTACCTTTAATACATACAGCTTATTTGTCCTTCCAGAATAAAATAATTTTAACTATGATGCACAAACAACAGTCAATTCCATCAAAAACCCGACTTTCTTAGAGAGCTAAGAACTTTCTCCCAAGCCAAATACCATGTGCTGTATATGCATAAAGACAGCTTCTGCTACAGTATATGCCTACAGATTTCACAGTTGCATATGAACGCCAAAATCTCCAATTCTAGCAGCAAAAAACGTATGTTACCATTATTTAGCCAAGCATCTGAAGACTGAAATATATCCTAGCTGCTCATTTTGCAGGAAAACAGTGCTTTGCTTCATATACCTAATCTTCTTGTCTAATCAATTGATTTTATTATGACTGTCAGAAATACCCAAATGCATTTGGGAAACTTTAAAAAATAAACAAAGAAAACCCAAAGCTACACACCTTCTCTTTTCCTTTTTAAAATTTTAAGCTTCCACTCTTTCAGAACAATGCATACCAGAAATCTTTAGGCCTAAAACTGCAACAAATCCATATTTTGAGGGAGGAATGGAAAGAAAGAAGGTGAGGAAAAGGGGAAATAAAACTTCCTGGGTCATTCTAACATTTAGATCTAATTTCCTGTTTAATCAAGAATAGTAAGTAGAATAGTAAGGAAGTGACTGGAAGCTTTCTATTCATGCTACAAGCAATTTAAGAGATCTCCTTCAAGAGAATAGCTTGGTTAGGGTGCGAACTGCACACCAGAAGCACAAGCTTGAAATTCACCATCCAGCCAGACAAGGCTGTATGCGAGAAGGCACCAAAGCAAGATCTGGTTTACATCACACAGCAGGGCAGTAACTGATCATGAGTCACTGATGCACTTCATCTGGCTTTTAAGGCCATCAGCACCAGATAAAAATGTTTTAGGACACATTTTACGAAGCACTTCCCAGTATAAGTTTACCAGTTCAAATCTGCATAGAATTCATGGCAAGGCTTCCAAGATTAAGTACCTTCTGTCCTGCAGCTGGCAAGGTTTTAATGCAGCTCTCTACAGTAATGACTGGGCTAACTGAACAGGAGTCTTCCTGTGGGTTAAGCCCAAAAGGGATGAGACAGGATGAATGGTTTCTGCTACCACAACCTAGGCTGCAAGTAGTACCCAGTATTCACAATACCATAGGCAGCACCACATAAAATCATGTGTATGCCAAACACAGTAGAAGAGACAAAAAACCCTGGAAAACGTAATTTTTAAATATCAACTCATGATTTTGGATTCATACTTTAAAATACTTGGTTTAGGAATAAAAAAATTCTGCTGGTTTGTGTTCGTTATTACTATTTTTATGAATGGTCAATTTTTTGAAACTTATAAAGATTTCACATGCATCTTTGTGTACCTGAAAAATGGAGCAGTATGCAACCAGGTGGGTCATCGCCCAGCAGTAGAGGACAGTTACCACTTTTAAGAAAATAAGGCAACAAACCTGGTCTTTTTCATTGCTAATTTCAACAAGGACTTTATAGCTGATTTGGGCCTTGCAGCTTTCTTTTTGAAGGACTAACAGAGAATATAAACAAAAGTAAAATACCAAAATCTGCCACCTACACCAATACCTGTCCATTACACTTTGTTCCTCTCAGCCATTCATTACCGATTAGCACAACAGGCCTCTCCACTTTGTGTACACTAAAACCACCCATGATGTTTAAAACTATCTTTCTAGAGGTACAAAACAAGCATTTAGCTTTCTAAATCTACATGGTAAACAGATTCTAAACATAAAAATTACCTGAAAAATGCAAATTCTGGGATGGAAGTTATTTTTCCTTCTCCAATAAAGTTTACGAGATTTAAGTCTTCTCTGTACGAGAATAAAGAATTAATACCTGTAACATTCATGAAATGAAACTCTGAAAAAAATTAAAGGTTTTACTAAAAAGCAAGAGAGGGCAGGCTTATTGTTAAGTTAATGAAGTACTTAAAGACCTTAAGCAGTGGCAAAGTCCTGATTTAAAGTGGGAGATGGTTAAGGCTTTGCAAATTGAGAACTCTGGAAGAACCTGTCATCCTCTCCTAAAGTGCAATACAGCTTTGACAGGCACATCATTTTACTGAATACAGTTATTGAATGAGAAATCCTAACCCCAAAGATCTCAAAGGATTTGAGGGAGAAAAAAATCCAAGACCTGAAACAAATACCTTGTTGAAATGCTCTACAAATACTCAAGAGCTGTGAACTTGATTTATGTACGAAAAGAAAAATACAATTAGGGCAAACTTCCGACTGACAGCTAAGTTATTACAGACATGGTGTTTAACATACAGTCACCCACCTGAAATGTTAGCTAGCAGCAGTATCACCTTTCCTTTGGAGATAGCTCAGCTTGATACAAATAAAAAAGGAAAATGGAGAAATGATGAGGAAAATAAAAGTTCTTAAAAAAAAAATCAGTGTAATAGTCATTCCAGATGCACAGATACAAAACATAACTTCTGAAAAAATCTGAATGGAAGCAGGGTTGCTCTTTTAACAAACAAGAAAATTAAAAATTATCTTTGCCCAAATTTCGTTACGAGGAACAGGCAGAGAAAAGTACAGCATTAAAGGCAAAACCAAAACACAGCAAACTGTGGCCCATTGGATCTTTTGTTGCCTTGTCCCTGCCCTGCCTCGCCCTCTCCTTTCTGACTCCCCTCCAACACTTCCAAACTGAGAGGGAGTATATGTTCCCCATCCTCCACCTCTACTGAACCTGCTCTAGTCCAACACATGGGCAAGAATTTCCTCTTGCTTTGGTTCTCAAATTTCACTGTCACATCCAGCCTCTTCCCCCAGAGTTTTTCACCCCGAGGACTACAGTCTGCATGACTGCATTTGATAATACAGACTCTGCTGCTTAAATACCATACATTTGCAGACAGTTAAAGCGTGTTTTACAAAGGTACCATCAAGGGCTTTAAGCAACATACGCTTCCCGGGGGTGCAAGCCTGCAGCAGCTGGAAAGGGACCCTGTCCAACACGGGACACTTTCTCTCTCCTCAGCAGGATGAAAAGAAGCACACAGAGGCAAGGCCTTTGTGCTGGAGCCGTTCCCAAGCCATGGCTTCAGAGGAACGATCTGTCTGACATGTTGCAACTCAGGAAGCTTGTGCAGGAAAAGGAGGAGGGGAGCAGCAGGCAGGGATTCCCCTCCAAATTTCCAGTGCTGTGTAAGAGGGACAAACAGATGTATCCAGCCAGAGAGAAATGGCAGCGGGCTGTGCACAGCTGATCCTACTGAACTGAGCAGTGCCACTTGGCTCCACTGCACACCACTGCATGTGATGTGCTGGGAAGGAGACAATAACAAGAAGCAATGCCCACAATCCTGCAAAACACCTCTAAAGCTTGCACTCCCCTCAGCCCCCAACCCAGGGAGTTTGAGGGCATTCAGAAACAGCACAAAAACTCAGCTGGAGCTACAAATCCTTATAGAATCCTTCTTCCACACGTGCAGCTCAGCCAAGCCTCCCACATCTCAGTGTGCCCCAAACTTTCGTCTTTCAAAGGAATTTTAGAGCCTTTGCTTGTTCGGGAGAAAACCGGTTCAGAAGCCATAAGGCAGCTCCTGCAGGCTCCTCTCAGCATGCCACAGCATCAGTGGCAGAGGCAATGCCTGCCTGCAACAGCACAGGCAGCTGCATTCTTTAGTCTGGCACCAAGGAGGAAAGCTATCATCCATTTTTAAGTTAGACTCAGGGAAGCAGCTGGGGATCAGCGATTGCCATTTTTGAAGTGCATGAAGAGGAGTGTAGCCAGCCTTTCCATAGTAACGAAGATTAGCGGCCTTGAGTCTGACACTCCTGCATTAAAAGATAGGAGACAAAGAGAGAGACAGGTAATTACATAGTAGGAGCCCTGGGGAAATTGCAAACTCCTTGAGAACCCTTTAGCTGGTCTGTATGTTTCTCCTTGTCTCCGCTTCAGCTGAAGGTCCCCAAGAAACATTTGCCCATTAGATCATTAGCTTTATTGCAGAAAGTAGCCAGACAGCTGGTAGTGGCTGTTCAATAAAGACTTAGCTTGCCTCTGCAGCAGCAAGAATGAGATGGAGAATGAGAAAAAGAACATCCCAAGGCACATTACCTGTCTGGAGCTTATCCTTGATACGTTAGTGTACTTAGTCAGTGTGAGGGGTCTGACAAATGAACTCTGACAAATCCTGCTGGGGCAATTTAAGACATTATTCCATCGCACTGTCTTTCAAAACCCTTCACAAATGTTAGCACCACCGAGCAATCTGGTAGGAAAACTTGTATTGTGCACTGGCCTCTCCAATTCAGAACCCAGAAAGTTAGCAGAAACCCCTTCCCAGTGCTGGATTAAGTTAAGACATCAATTCTGAACCAGAATGGCTGAGGTCTAGACAGAAGATACTGCCCCCACTACAAAGAGCACTAACATCTATCACAAAGATGGAAGAGGAAATGACATCTCAAAGCACTGCAGCTCCTAAGCAAATACAAATCCTTAATATTAAAATACATATGCAATTTGTCTAGCAACAAACTTGAGTCTACTCTTGCAGCTCACGATGCTCTATGAATCAGCACTAATTTTTTGGACTTTATATATCCCTGACACATAAACTGCATGTCTTGCAGTGAAAAGATGGACATGTATTTTCCCATCACCAGATAACTACAAAATTAAATTCCTCTCACACACCACGTTTTTCACTTCTGTCCAAAACTGGAAAAAGTCCAGAAAGTTAAAGACTTGCCATGTGTTTCACCATCCAGAACCAGAGCTGAGCTTCCTGATAGTTCCTGTCTTATCTGTCAGTGATACAACCAGCAACAAAACCATTACAGACCCCAGAGAAGACATCAGGTTTAAAAAACTAACCAAAACAACAACCAAACCAATCTACATTTGCCTGATCAGATGTACATGTGTGATAGTAATAAAAGAAGCACTTTGAGATATGATTCTTCAACTTGTCTTCTCCAGACCTAACTCTGTCTTTCCATCTAAGCTGATATTCAGGCAAAGATTTAGTTAATCAGTCCGCAATACAACAGTTTTACTTTTTTTCCTCTGCAAGCATTTAAAATATAACTCATCTAGATTTTCTCAAGGGACAGTATCCTACACTTAGTAGTAGAGCACGAAGTGCACAAAGCTTCTGTTTGCATTCCAGTATTAGAAGGGCAACCCACATGAACCAGAAGCTTGGCTAAACTCCACGTAGACAAACTTCTTCTGCCATCACCTGCCCTTCCAGAAGGAGCAGAGCAGGCAAGACACCTTGAAAAGCAGATAACAATTACCCCTTACCTTTCTGAAGAGGCCGCCGCCAATTAGCACATTCCTGGAGCTTCTGAATCAGGCAGGAAGAAGAAAGGAGGGGAGGGGGGGGGAAAGGGGGAGGAGGGAGCTGTTTTCTTCCTCAGCACAACTATTTCCTGAGGGGAGGAGAAAAAAAAAGAAAAGGAAATAAGCATTAGCTTTCATGATTTTCGAAGAGGCTACTGATTACAACTCCTGCTTGGCAGAGCTACTGTGCCACTACTTCTGCAGTTCTAAAATGCCAATTTAGGGTGTACTGTATTTTCTCCATTGTCACTTTATCGAAATAGGGAATATGAATGTCAAGTCAACCACTACCAAGAAAAGCACAGAGATTCCTGTCAGAATGGGACGAAGTCCCATACTAGAATGGGTTAAAGTCCAATTCAAAAATATTCTCGAGCACTTATTCTATTAAGTAAACATGCTTCAGCCAAGCTCACACCCACTTCTGTAAAAATTCAAATGAGCCACATTTACTATCAAAATAGTTGGCAAAAGGCAAATTCCAACATGCATACTGAACATACAGGTATATACTGACATTCAAGTGCTTATGTACTCTGCTCTGAGAAGATCATACCTACAATTATGAGGTATTTGCAACTCATCAAATTCTGCTTCTTTTTAAGAGAACTTCTCTTTTTCTTAAAACAATCTATTCCAGCTATATCAAGCCTTACAGTAACAGCAAGAATAAGTATTTGTGTGGGGTTTTCTAAAACAGAATGAAGGGAGAAGGATCTAAAAAACCTTTTGACTAAACGTACCACTTAGAAATAGAGCTTCACTCCCATGAAACCACAGTCCTCACCTCAGACCATTTTTCTCTCTCTGCCCTACTCCTAACATGACTTTAAAGAAACTTACAGACACAGAGATTTAATGGGCCCCTCCCTACCTCCAGTACCTGCCTCTGATGAAAGGCAGGAAAATCAAGTGGAAAATTATTTTAAAGTGTGCATGCAAGACATTAACATCTTTGAGGAAATGGCAATCAAGGTTTTCCACAGGGAATGAGCAAGGGGAAACACATCTAGTCTGTTCTCCATCACACTTTGCTGGTTTATATTCATGCAGAAAACCTTTACCCTTTTCTGTCCCATGGAAAATCTGAACACAAGTTCTCAAAATAAGGAAAAAGTCAATGCTACCTTACATTTCCACACACACTTCAGCCATCCCTCAAAACAACAATTAACCCATCTGCTAACAGCATACAGATCCTAGTCTCCTGGAAGAGATTTTAAATAAGGGACCCCAACAGATAGGAAACAACATAAAAGGGAGCACTTCTATCACAGCATCTCCCTCAAAGCCACCACGTCTGTCCAATTCTAAATGGCCACAGTTCCTGCATTTCTCTAGGGGACAAAAGCTCTCTTTTTCTCTCCTCCTGTCAGCAAGACTTAAAGCTGCAAGAGTAATTCTGTCCAGATTCCCCTCTAGATAGGCAATGATTTAAAGAATTCATGAAGTAACAGTGGCAGTGTAAATAAACAATGAAAAACTAAATAAAGATCACAGAAGACAGAAAATGTGCACCAAGGAGAGAAAAACAAGCTCAGTGATTCAAAACCTCTTCTGCCTTGTTATGTGCACCCATAAATAGGCACAGCAATAATCTGACAATGCAAAAGAATGGATCCTGACACAAAATGTAACTACTCAAAAACCTGCCTCCTCAACCTTCTGCCTAAAGGCAAACCTTCCCACAGCATTTAATTTCACTTTCTCAATGTCTTACACCCCTCATCAGTTGCATTTCTGCTTTCTGTCGGCTTTCACCATCTTGCACTAATTGATGCAAAGCAACTTAAGCCAAAACCTGGAGAACTCAAATAGGTTTTGGTTTGTTTTTTTGTGTTTTTTGTTTTTTTGTGGTTTTTTTGTTTTTTTTTTAAAGGAAACAGTACTACAGCCCCCACTGTGGGGACGGGAGAAGAAATGACCCTTAGTGAATTGCTCCTGACACGTGTACATCCCGAGGCTATGTGCAAATCAATACTTACTGAGCAGCTCAGCACAGATCAGGTAGCAAAATGCAAGAAAAAAAGAAATTGTATCACCCCCTCAAACATACACTAGTTTTGTATCCCTAAATCAAATGAATCATTTGCTTTTCTTTTGCATTATCAAATCAAAATAATGCTTTTGACAGCATTTTTCTCCCTGCTAAGAAACCCACCCCCCACAGATCTCCGGTAAAGTCTGTTAGGAATTGAAATACTGGTTATATTTAAAGTGCTTTAAAATTTTTGCACTTCCATCCTATTACTAGTAGGAGAAATCATTTAAAGCAGACATGGAAGATTTGAAGAAAGCATATTTAAAAATCAAACATAAAATCAAGAGAGGGCAAAAAAGAAGTCTGAATACAAAAAAACCAAAGTTTAACATTCTCAGGGAGACAAATTTGTCTCAAGTACCATTTAGAGACATAGGTTTGACTCAGTATCACTTGCTCCAAAAAAGGTGAGATTGGTCTGTTGTCAAATCCTCAGGCAAGAAAAAAGATGAAGTGAAATAACGCATTACCTGAAAGTCAAATTCTAAGTGGAGAAACCTCGCAAAATAACTTACAACACCAAGAGACTTGACTAAATTTCTGGCAGGGCCAGAGATAATTTGTATGAAAAAAATGTCAAAATGTTTTGGGTATCCAGCCACTACAGGAAGGAAACACACAGAAACTGGGAAACACTGTAGCAAAACCCAACAAATCGTTGACATCAACATTAGATAAATGACTAGGCATATGTTGAGTCAAACACCCTCAAGATGGTGTGTGAGTCAACTCCTGCAACAAATTTAGCAGAGTTGCTTTCCTACATCAAGCTTAATAAAAATAATCCTCAATTATTCCAGCTAGGTCTGGGTTCTCATTAAATCTCACACGGTGCATGCCCATTCTGGACAGTTCCTGAGCTGGAGATCTAAACATGGAGCAGGGATACTGGAATGTGATTTTGACTAATCTTTTCTGAATGATGATGCCAGATTCATTCTTCCTGCTGCATAACAAAGGTAGCATTTTTTCCAGGCATTACCCAAATGTAGCCCACTTCCTGCAGAAAAATGCAAAAAATCCTGCAGGACATTTGCAGGTTCTAGGTCTTAAGTGATCCAGAGACTTTTTACATTCAGGGAAAAAAAAAAAAAAAAAAAAAGTGGGGAAAGTAATGCCCCTCCATTTCCAATCTGCACTGCATGACTGGAGAGGAGCTTGCTGACCTTATCATGTCTGACCCCTACACGGAGCCCCCGTCAGCTCTTAGAGAAACTCCTGTGTCAACAGAAGCCCCCATTTTACACAACCAACCTGGATGATTTTCTGGTTTACTGCATTTTCTAGCTCTATGATGGCTATTAATTTCATTACACTGAGAAAGTAGATCAGAGCACTGCTGTATGCAACAGAACCCTCCCCAAACCTTGTCCATAACATGAGGGTTTAAATGCAGGGTTTAAACCAAAGTGGGCATAATCATCAACACCTCTTAAAATTTACAGAGAAAACCAAAAAGTGTTCTCAAGGATCTTCAATCTACATTTAACTAACAGCTACTTTTCTTCAGGTGAACTGTATGTACATTCAGAGTGTACTAATAGATACGGGTGAAGTTTATATCACAGAAGAAAGTTCTTTTCTTTTTTTTCCTGTTGATTTTCAGCCTTTTGATCTAGGAGAGCTAATAAAACAACTATTTCCTTAACATCTATTGAGGAAAATAGCAGTCTCCATTTCTTGTTGCAAAAAACAAACAAGCAAGCTAAGAAAAAAGGAAGATTAAAATACCTACTCTTAAACAGCATGATGAAATTGAACAAAACCTGTCAGCCTTGGGTTTTGAAGCCAGGAACCTCTCCTGCTTCTGAATCAGGTTCTTTTTCCAAGCTATTTTCTAGTATCTACAGCTGGCACAGAATCAGTATGAAATAGAACTTGCATGTTTCATTTCATGTAACACGTTCATTTCACGTAACATTTCATGAAAACACAATATAATATTTACCTACAGCAACATAAAGAGAACAAGCTAGAAATTAGCTCATTAATTTCAGTATTAATTAAAAGCATATCCCTATTATCTGTGCATACGTGTGTGTGCGTCTGTCTCATACATACAACAGGGTAAGCCTTCCACTACAAACACCTGTACTGGAAATATTTGTGAAGAAAGAAGCTTCTTCTTTTCCCAGAACTGTATCTGCACAAAGACAGGAAGCTCTTCTCAAAGTTCTGCTAAAGTATCTATTACAAAAAGCCAAGAAAAAGTAACCAAAACATTGCTGCAGAAGCACAGACAAAGCTGTGGTAAGAGTCAACGAAAACACAGACCTCCTAAATAAATTTTCCTTTCATTTGCCTTAGTGAACTCAAGGGATCCAGCAACAACAGATGTCTAAATAAAAGACTAGATTTTACTTACATGAAATATATTTCCTAAACAAGCAGTGTAATTTTTATTAATTTGAACAACCTTTAATTCAAATGCCAAATGTATTGTATTTCTATTTCTTTCTACAGAGGTGTTCACACAATTTTTTCCTATGGCTTTAACGTTACAGCTATTGGTATTTTCCCACCTGCTTTCCTTGCATCCTGAAAAAAAGCTCTTCCCAAAATGACATTTGTCCATGTGAAAAATCTGAGCTTTCAAAAGAACTATTCACATAGATGCATTTAGGTAACACGCCTATTAAAGCATACCAACCTCTGTATGACATTTACCTACCAGTCTAACTGCAACAACCCCACCAAAAATGAAAAAAATTATTTAATTTTCTCTTAATCACCTAAAAAGTTACATACTGAGCACAAGTAAGATTTATACATGCATTTATACACATGCAGAGCCTTGAGGACCAAACTCAGTGCACCAAAGCACAGTGAGAGAAGCTCATCACTTGAAAAATTTGGTCCCTTCTAAAGAAGCAGGGTGGCAAAAATTTTGTGAAACATTTATTTCTCCCTTCTAGAAGGAAGCAGTATCTTTGTCTAAAAGCTCACCCCTCAACCCTCCCCAAGTGCTTAGGTGAGAGGATGCTGATAAACCAGCTAAAATAACTGGTGGAGCAGGGCCCAGGACCTGGGACATAAGGGACAGGAGAGTCAGGTGCATGGCCACATCTGGGAAAGCAGCATCCTGCTGCTGCTCCCTGCTACCAGGTGGTATCCTGTGTGCTGCTGTCAGTGGGGACTTAACAACAGCCCCAGGGATAAGGGGGATGGGAAGGGGGCACGCAGAAGCTTTTTTTTTTTTTGCAACAACTACCTCTATTTTACAAGCCTGATTTTGTATTTTTCTATCTTAATTAAAAAGAAGATACACTTCATGTTGGAAATAGGTATTTTTTGAAGCTTGAATCATTTAGCCTATTAAACCCATGCCTGTAATATGGGTGTTATTTCTTAAAAACATACAGTAAATGCATTAAATTATTGATAGTCATTAAACAGGAAAAAAATTTAAACAGCTCTCAGCTTTTATCAATCATTAATGCAGTTTCCACTTGCACATCTCACTGGGTTGCTATCATATAGCACAGAGCAAAGAGTACAAATCCTAAAGGCATGAATTCATTTTCTCTTGATGCAGAATAAAAATATTCTTGGCAGCAGGAGAGAGGCTAAAACATGGAGCAGAATGGTTGAAAGGAGGCTTCTGTCTTTTGCAGTAAACAGGTAGCAATCAGAGGGAGCAGCAATTTGAGGCACCAAAGCCCATCCACGTCTCCTGTAAGGGCCAGTAACAGCACCATCAATCACCTCCAGCACCTGGCAGCAGCTCTGGCCAGCCCCACAGCGTTTGCAGATTTTTTCCCTCTTTGAAATACTTGTTAATTCAATAGCACATGGGGAAAACAAGGAGCATTGAGGTGAATAGTAAAGCATCCAGCAACTTGAGCAAGATGTAGACTTCACCCCAAGCTGCTCACCAGCTCATGAGGCAGTAAAACCAATCATGTACAGAAAACCCCAACTTGTGACATGGACAGCCTGAGCTCAGAAAAACAGAGACTGGGATAGTCTCTCAAAGCTATTATGAACCTTTAGTGGGGCAAGTTATAACTAGACCTAATGCTTTCAGCAGGTCTGAATGACTCATGTCAATATGGGGAATCTGGAGATAGATGCCAGCTGGTGGCACCTTGCCTGGCTGCAATAGGCCAGCTACCAGAGAAGAGATTTTCACCAGCATCCCGCTTTTTGTCCATTTTATGCATGGACTGTAAAACCTGTCTTACAAGAGCTGCTCTCTTACCTTTCATCCCTGGCAATTTATTGAAATTCACTACTTTAAAATGCAACAAGGAGAGCACACAATCCACAGCGACAAGTCAGGTATGACTGCAGCATGCAAGGACTGACCTGACACACCTCTACAGCAGCAACTGTAGGTGAGCCATAGCCATAAAAATATCAATGCAAAACACACAAACCCCAGCTCTTGCTAGATTTTCAGACAGTAAAACCTTAGCCCTGCAGCAGGCCTGCTACTGGAACCCAAATTAATTTGTTTTAAACTACCTTGTGTCTGTTTAAATGAGCTGTAATAATAGCTCTGAAGCAAAGTGCAGACACATGCAAAAGCTAAACACAATGCTGAGGACTGCTTGAGAAATGAGTGCCCACACCCAGAGCCCACTTAGAAACTACTAGCAGGAAAAACTCGTCATAATCCAAGTGTTCCACTCCCAGTGATGGCTTCAATCCCTTCAAAGAACCATTTCTGTCCACACAGAAAAAAAAAAAAAGTATGTTAGAGATTAAGAAAAAGTGCAGAAAGAATCATTGTCTGCAACCAAAATCCAAGTCCTACGGAGGTTAGCATTTTTTCCTGAAAACGATTCAAGAATGCACTGAGTTGAGCAACTAGATAATGCCAAATGTTGATACAAAAGCAGCCAGGAAAAGCTGCAGTCACTGGAAAACATTCTCTAGCCTGATTGTTTACAGGCAACTATGTTATAAAATACAAAAATATTTATTTCCAACCATCATTAGTGCAAATCTACATCATGTTAAAAAAAAAAAATAGCCGATTAAGACACACATCTCATTACACTGAGTCCCAGGAAAGGTAGCAGAGTATTTAAAGTAATACTATGAAAGCTATTACACCACTGAATTGATTTCATCATATATCAACAAACTAAGTAATTCACAATAAATTTCAATATAATATTAATCCTTACCTATATACAGAACTGTAAGAGTAATAGCCCATTAGTATTATTAATGCAGCACACAACCACTAGCAGCTTTCACACTGGTCCAGGAACCAGTATCAAGCTCAGAGAGATGCCCACTTATCCTTCAGGCCATAAGCAGTGTACCACTGTGCTACCTGCCAAGATAAGGGAAATGGAAATCATTGACAGGAGGTGCCTGGGCCAGCTCCACAGCTGCCTGCATGAAGCTGCTGCTGCAGCTGAAGGAAGCACAGGCTGAGCATCCAGCTCTGCCAGGGCTGATGTCCCCTCCCCACTGCCAGGTGAGACAAGGAAAAGGGTCTGGCTTAGGTGGGTGTTTGTGTGTGTGCAAAAGTATTCACTGCTTGTAATGCACCCTTCTTGGCAAACATTTTCTTCTTTTTTTTTTTTTTTTTTTTTTTTTTTTTTTTTTGTAATCTTGGGGGTTTTTTTGACCACTCAAGTTTCTATTTCCTCCCTACACCCCACTGAGAATGCTCATTTCAAGCAGCCACAAGCACTATTAAATTTGTCTGGCCTGTAAAGCACATTAGCCTTCCAATGAAGTATCTCGAATTTTTATTTTGAAGCCACAACCTGGATCTTTAGCTAAGAGATGTTGGAATCACACAGTTCCCTAGCATTTCCCCTTCCTAACCAATGCAAGGATTGTATATGACACCACAAGCAAAGGCTACAAAATAAACTCAAAGCCCCAAACAGAGGTCTCATGACAACTGCAGCTAAGTCTAATGAAAAGCAACTCTGAACTAATAGTTAAAGCCTTTCAAAATCCCTTACTATTTGTAAGGAATACATGATCAGAGAAGAGAGATGTATCTCTAGTACAGAACTGCATGTTTAACTGAACCATCACAGATCCACACTCAAGGCTTAGCTACTTGAGTTCCAACAGTTTCAGAGACAGGGCCTGGATTGGATAGTTGGGTTTGATACAGCAGTTTCTGTGCACACTCACCACCCGCCCCTCTTTGTTTTAATAAACTGATTCTGTGATAAAAGTCATTTAAAATAACAAAGCCAAACAACTGTCAAACCACCACTAATACGAGCCTTCAAACAGGTTTCCATTTCATAAATCATTTTGGTGATCTAGTTTCACACCACCCTAGGGAAAATTACACACAGAACAGAGAAGATTCACTATCAATATGCAGAGATCATTTGGCAACCATATTGCTACTAGTAAAGACCTGTGCAGTGGCACCATGGTTTCAATGCACTGCATAGGCAGGACAGAAAAGCTCTTTAAACCAAATGCATTAGCTCTAGGCTTGCAAAATCATCAAAAGACAACCAGTTCTGCTTCAGGTGCTTGGTCATCTGCTCCCTGAACCAGCACAGAGTGGGCATGAGGAAGGTAACAGAGAGTTAGCGATGGGTACTAACTTGCCAGCCTTGCTACAAAAGTAATTTCAATAATTTTCAAAAGATTTGCTAATGCCCCCACCTAAGGGCTGAGATAACAAACCCAAAAGTTCAGAGACCTTAAATATGGAAGACATTCCTCTGTTAGCTGAAACCATTTCATGTCTCCTGCTCAAAGAACATAAATTATCATGCACACTACACATGTTTTCAGGTATTTATTACATTAATACCTCCTATTATTTTGTAACAACCTACATTTAAACTACTTCTGATATTTTCTTTGCACCTTAATAAAATGAAATCTCTTACTCTGTTCACATGTTCTGATGTTTTTCCTTTGTCACAGACTTCTGCTATCAGTGGTAAATGGATGAGACTGAGTATTAATCTCCCAGAGGAGGAAAAAAGAAGTAAAAAAACCACTGAACCATGATCTGGGTGTGCCTATACAGCAGGCTCTATTTTCTACCTCTAGCACATTTCCTTGTCCTGAAGCTCAGATGGTCAAAAATAGTCCTTAGTCAATACTCTTCCTCTGGAAATTCATCCAAGAGTTAATTTCTCATTACAAGAAATTCAGCCTCAAGAATTTAATCAGCAACCAAACCAGAGGGGCAAAGCAACTGTTTCCAAAGGACTCTTTACAAGGATAATCTCCTGAATGAAACTCTTATTACTGACATTTCTGATCTTCCTAAAACAAAAGTACAGCTGAAATATATGGATGCCTGATACAGTATGATAGAATTTATGACTTAATACTATATATTCCTTGTGCTCCAAGATCAGAGGCTTTTCCATAGCTTGTATTTCCCATGTGAATTATTTCCTCCTCTCATCAAATAATCTGAAATACCTTCAAATAGAATAGAATTTGAGCAAGAAGTATTTATTAACTGGTTATCTGAAGTCATCAACTTAAGAAAGTATTTTCATGATAATTGCAGTTACAGCCAATGTGAAATGCAGAACTAGAATTCCTGTAAGAAGACTTCAGCTGAACTTCTTCTGTGAACACTAACAAAAATGCAGTAGCCAAAAGAGGACATTCAGGATTGAGGTAAAAGGTAACTGACAGAGCAGCCAGACCCCAAAATGACCAACAGGTAACCAACCATCTTTCAGCCAGAGCCTCAGGTGCAAACAGCCCCATGGAAGGAATCCCTTGACTTCCCTGGGCTTTGTAGAAGCCAGTTAGCAAGCACAGGGTGTACGTCCCTGATCCTGCAACTCCCATTTGTTCAATCTGTACTTTCACTCATCAGCAGCAATGTCTACAAATATCAGCTGCACTTTATATTCTAAGAATTTCAAGTAACACAGACCAGAACCATTACATTTCCCTGAAACTTGCACACAAAATCCCTGGCTATTTTCAATGGTACCACCTGCTCCCTACTTCCCCAGCCAGCATCCCCAGGTACTTGTCATGCAGCACCCCACACTATCTCAAAGGTCTTGAGCAGGTGGAACAGGAACAATTGATGGGTTTGTTACCAACATCTTGGAGACCAGTTTAGAACATAAAATTTAAAAGCTTCATTAGCTACAGGTCCTCTGTTTATGCTGGGTGTCAAGAGCTGAGTCACTAGAGAATGTTTAGATAGAAAAAGGTGTGGAAATTTTTCAACACTACCTATGTGATTTAGAAGGCTCAAGCTCACTGTGTAGCACTTATATGTATCAAAAGCTGGCCTTCTCTTGTTATTGTATTAGATATAACTACAAACTATTACTCAAATTTATACACAAATATCACTTTCAATAGAATGTTAAGAACTAGAGAAAGGTGCAATTTTTACCAGTTGGATAATGAGAGAATTTCCCATCACACTGTGGCACCTATGCAAAGCTTCTCAGCAACTTGTTCCATGACGATGGATTTGCAAAGCAAGAGCTGAGGGGATTATTTGATTCAGCATCTAGTCAAGTGGCCAATTCTTTCAGCAGTCAATATTAATCATCAAGCTAAAGCCTTGTAAGAAAAATCAGACAGAATCTGAATCCTTCCTGCTGCAGCAAGCAGGGCTCTGAGGCATTATGGTCCAACACAGATACCTCAGTCACTACAATTTTGAAAAATGAATTTTACCTAGGTTTCAAAATACATCCTATGCTTCTTTCCAAATGCCAAAACACAAAGGCTCACCTTCTCAATGAAATTCTGAGAAGAAAAATACATACATACAACTTGGGTCTAATATCATCTATTTATTACTTTGCACTTCAGCTGTGCAGGAAAAACTTTAAAATTAGCATGGGGACCAGGGAATAAGAGCAATACATTTTAGAGCAAAACACAGGCCATCTTTGCACACACAATTTCTGCACTAATAACATCAGGAATTTTGCTCTTTCCTATTATTCAGGAGGAATTATTAAGAGATGACTTACATAGCCATGACAGTATGCACGGGGAAAGCTGAGTGTCAAAACTTTAATAAGAACTTAAAGAAACTCAACACCTTTGGGTCCTTAGGAAAATAAACCAACCAAACAAAAAACTACCCAAACAAAAAACCCTCACAAAAAGGATTTAGGCTAGGTTTTCAAGTGCCCCTTCTGTTCAGTTAAAGCCTATGTTTCATGCACTTCTATTTCCTTTGATAGCATATTAAAACAGAAGCCTTCAGATCATCAAGCAAACCAGTGGGCCTTTGGTAGTTGTTAAGGCCCAGTATTCGAGTTGTGTTTTAACAAACCTGTGAGCCCATGCTCATCTGGCTTTAAAAAGCAGAAAGTACACAAATCTGTTTTCCCCTCCATTATACGGTCATTCCAAATCCCACTGCAATTACTCAGTAATCCTTGGCATAGCTGTATGAAAATGACCAAACCTACATTCAAAGAGAATAAATTGGCAGGCAAGCCATGTGGACTAGGTGGAGGGGGGGAGCTGGGAACACATTGTTTCCAGGAGTGCCACACACTTGGACAACAGGGCAGAAGCCGGACAATGCAATGATCTGGGAGAACAGAATGGCTTGTCTGTGTTTATCAGGGGACAGCTTGCTTGGATAACAGGAAGCATAATGACCTCAAGCTGTAGGAGTAGCCAAAATCAGAAGGAAAAGTACTAGGGTCTGGGATTCCTAGAAAACAGCTGAAGGCAAGGAGTGACTTGTAGCTGTGGACTGATCTGCAGCAATAAGTTCGGCAATGAGGAACAGCTGGGCAAATCTGAAACAAAAATACCAGCTTTCCCAGAAATTCACCTTCAGACTCAGCAGAGTTTGACACACTGGCAAAACCTGGATTTTTGTACTTTAAGTAAAGCTTTAAGAACAATTCAGAGATATATTTAAGTCACCGTGAAAAATAGATGGCCAGATGTTAAATGCTCTGTGCTGAGCCACTGCTAATCTGCCAGCACCCAATGCTCTGTTCTGTGCCCTCCTCTTCATTCACCAAAACATACACAAATTGTTCCCAGCAGAAAACTCATTTCTTCCACAGCCCTTTTAAGATTGCAGACAAGTAAATATAAATGTGTATACATTATAGATACATTCATGTATTAGAAGTTTAATATATAGCTATTCTTTGTACCTATTTACATGCATTTGCTATATAAATTCACACTTGTTTATGTAGAATAAAAGTATAACATTTTAGAAATTACCAAATCACAGTTTTTGCACTAGGCAATGATGATTAAAACCTGAATATTTCATACTAGTGAATCACACTGCCAAGTCTCTAGAGACCAGGGCAATCTGAATTGGCATAAACGAACGTTTCCCAGTCTTCTGCTGATTCTGTAGTGAGTTATCTTCCAGCCCTGCCAATCATTTCTCGGAAGGCAGCCCCATTCTCCAGCTCTTTAGCTTTATTCACTGCTCACAAGTGCTGGGAAGGCTGTGTTTGCTTCCACAACTGCAATTGCTGCTGTCTCACAACAGCAGCTTGTCTACACTTTGGCCCTTTTGTCAAAGCCATCCATGCACATCCTCAGCATTTCCATGACCCTTGTCTGCACAGAGCCCATTCTCCCACCAGCTTTATCTTCCCCAAACACCAAATAAATTAACTTCTAGATCAGCAATAATGGAAAAATGCAAACAAAGTAGTTTCGATCCCTGCACCCACACTTAAACTGACTGCCCTCTAGACAAAGACCATGAGCCTTTCCATGCCAGCAGCTCTGCCAAAGAAGTCTCTGGAAGCCTTCTGATCTCAAATGCCAACACATTCCCCTGATGATACAAGTTTAACCTCATGAGAAGAAAGGAAAGGAGGTGCTACACACAGGTTAGAGCTGATGAGCAGCAGGTAATGACTAGAGCTGTGCCAAATTTGGGTTACACCAGCTTTTCTTTTTCTTTGAAGGTACAAATGGGTTCACACATTCAAGTTTCTTTTGAGTTTACTGTGCAATTATCTAAACTACAACCATAACTCTGCCAAAAAAGCAGAATTGCAGGGACTTGTACAGACTTGCCTGAATGGCACAAGAACATTCTGGCAAACATGGATATAGTTTTGCTTGGGGAGTTCAAACAAGTAGACTTGCAGATAACTAAAACGGATAAAAGGTTAAACTGGAGTCTACTAAACTCAGGCAGCTTTTTCTTCCAAAAACTGACACAACATTGCCAATCTGCTTTATGGAGATACACTAATTCTAGGGTTAATGAAGTCAAAAGTTTTGTTTCTATGTTTAGACACACAAGACAGATTTTGCTGAGGCTTTAACTTTTTTTTTTTTTTTTAATCTCACATAGCTCCTCAACCTCCAGTTCTAGCAGAGCATGTTACTTTTACCCTAAAATGACCTTATTTAGGAAAGTATTCAAATTGCTGACAAGACACCTTGCTTCAAGCTGGCATCCTCCCTCCTACTGCCACCAGAGCATTTTTATTATGACACAGCTGTTATCTTTTTATGTTTTAGATTTGTATTTGGTCATTTCTTAAGGACTTCAACCACAAAATCCAAGGTTCAAAGACTATAGGCAAACGAACCCAAACAGTGGTGAAAAGCACAGAAATGTACTGATTTAATAAGATGTAACAGGTGTCATCACATTATGAATACAGTGACCCTAAATGTATGCACATTGCAGTATGTTGGCTCCAATGGCTGAAATAAAAAGAATAATAATAATAAAGTATTTTCACTCATTCTAACAATACCAATGTCAGCCTGTAAAACCACTATTGAGTAAATGAGCTATCAGCAATTTAAGTTTCTTTTTTGGAATGCAGAAAAAGAAAAAGGGGAACTTGGAATGGAATTTTCTAGAAGTAATAACTTAGTAATAGAAAGTCAACAGCATTTTTAATTTATGCCAGCTCCCAGCCCCCCTAATGCTAACAGCTGTTCATTAATCCATCAGTTTTGAGGCCCCATACACTACCTCTCCTCCCTGCAACTCCAGCTGTGTGGAGAGGAAGCACAGGAGCTCTCTGAAGGATCACATCACTAAAGCTGTTTTCAATCCCCTAGGAGCAGTGGTCTTGCTCCACCCTTTTTATTACTAATATTATTTTGAAGTCAGATACAAGATGGTCCTTGATCAAATTTTCAGAAGTTGAAACTTCAGCAACACCCTGGGAGAAAGCCCAAAATGCCAAAATAAATCAAAACCACACAGAACTTGTATCCAACAGAGCTGTGTTGTCCATTTCCTGACAGCTTCTATCTAGCCAACAAATTACAACCAATTAAGTCCTTTGCAAGGAAAGTTTTCTGTTTACTGTAATGCTGAAGGGGGGGAAATAAAAGAGCTAGGAGGCATTACTCCAAATGTATTAAAATAATTAATCCATCCACAAACACCACTGGAAATTGCCTTGGGTTTCTCCAAAGGTCTTTAGTTCTGTTATTGTATGTAATTATAGCAATCAAGAGTTCCTAACCAGGTTCTGCAAACATTAGGTCAGTTAGAATAAAGGAAATGGATTCCTCCTTGCAACTCCTAGGTCCTTCCCTGCCAATAAAAGAAAACATTAAAAAATTGACATGTAGATCAGTTGTTTACTCTTTTTAATCTAAGATCCCCACATACGACAAAGAAAAACCAAGCTCATAACACTATAAGTATCTTAACTGCAAGAATGCTAAAAAAACAAAGCTTAGCTTCTCCACAGCCACACAACCAGAAAAACGTGCAAAGTCAAAAAGTAACTGGACTAGCAACCTGAAACACTGATTTCAGAATTTAGAATTTTGAAAATGTAAACCTAATAAGTACTTGGAACCTTTATCATGCTTTCCCAGTTCCAGTATCTCCTCACTGTTAGTCATTTTGTACTCAAATGATAAAAACTTTATGTTCCTGAGAAATGCTTTTATTAAAAACAGTTGAGTACCTGGTGATGCAAATGAGCTTTCTTTTCCACATAAGGAAACTCTGTTGACATAGTTGAGTATACAGACACTTAAATGTTAATCTAATGGTCAAATCTAAAAACACTTTCTGAAAAGGGTGAGATAACATTGAATGAAGTTACATGCTCATTTTGAAGGCCTTGATTCACAGTATGCCATACCCTATTGAGCAACTATGATTTCCTTGAAGAGATTTCAACGTTTTGAAAGAGAGGCACAGAAGAGAAGCAGAGGCTGAACGGTGCCAACTTGCACCCAGTGGGTGCCAGAAGGAAGCCCATGCCTCCCTGACCCGCTCACAGCTTTCCCCAGCAGCGCGCGCTGGAAACGGCACAGCGCAAGGGCAGAACCCACTGCCACGGCTTGCGCTCGCCCAGACACACTGCAATCATCCTCTGCACGTAAGTAATGCATCTGGAAGCACACAACCCATGCCTCGGGGAACCTCCACTGCTTCTCAGATTTTCCCGAAAGCAGATCCTCAAAATGCTAAAACTGAATCAGGGCAGAAAACAGTCGCAGCAGACCTCGCAGGACAAGGAAGGGTGCTTCAGAATAAACGTCCTTGTTTATCTCCTGTGTGATCCCTGCACTCTGCTTAACACAGGCCTCTGTCCCCGGCCTAAATTCAAGTGAGCATTGCAACATTTCAAGAACACTTTTCAAAAGATTTTTAAGCTCTCACAGAAACTTCTACGAATCTCACGGTACAGCACTTGAGCACTAACGAGAAGGTTGTGAGTCCCAAAACAAAGCTAGCTTATTCAAACAGAACGACTACGTATGATTTCAGATGACTCTGGATACAGAATCCAGGAAAGCATTTTGCTATGATGGTATACCCTGATATTAAGGGACAGCTGAAAAATTAGGCATACATTTCATTATGAAATGCTCTTCTGGGTGGAACAACAGCTAAATAACTACATATATATTAAATAAAAAACAACAAAAAAACCCAACTCAAGCAAATAAAATCCCTCCACCCCATATTGTCTATCTTTTTCAAATACCATTTGTAAGTAGACCACCAGATTTCAATTCTTAACTTTTTGCCAGAGAGCTTTTGCTCTGTTTCTCAAAAAAACTTATTTCTGAAGGTTAAAGCAAGCTTGACAGTAATAGTCAGATGGCATTTATCTGCACAACAAACTCAGTTACAAACCATCAATATTTGACATAAATCTCAAGGCCTCTTTCAAGTTAAAAGTTATATAAAGCAATCTCACTCAGGATATTCATCAACATATATTCTAACTTTAATACTAAAACAACAACATATACCAAGTACCCCTTGTCATAGTCAGCAGCTGTTTGTACTTAGCTTTCTGCACCTTAATCTTATATTTGGCTAAGCTAATAAAATTAATATTTTAGCTTCCTTTCCTTTAAGCTTCAAGGTAAAACTGTGTCAAGTTAAAAATATGAATAATAAGTTACTGCTAACATGTAGAACTTGCACAGACCAGAGAAAAACAAAGCATTTGCAGTGTGAAATGCACTGCACATTTTTAAAAACGCAACAAATTCAGAAAGAACTTCCAATTACAATATAAACTTTTGGATCTTCCAAAAAACCAGCTGGGACGATACTTGAGAAAAATTTTTGCAAGTGATATCTTTAGAAAAAAGGAACAGATTTTTATAGGGCTTCTTAAAACTTCAGTATTAAATTGTACAATGCTCTGATATTTTCACCAGCAGTTATGTCACTACATGAAGAATGTAGAGCCACAGACCAAGTTCACTGGTTTCCCTCAAGCCCAAAATTAGACAGTACAATATATTTACAAATTCCTGCTCTACTCCTAAAATTCTTATGGCACCAAAGATATTCCTGTACCCACATCCTGTTGGGAGGCACAGAGGCTGGGATAAAAGCAAGCCAGCAGAACACCTGAGGTTTTTCAGTTTAATTCAGCAGCTGATGATATTTAAGCATATGGTCAATGTAAGCACTTTTCTGAGTAAGGACAAACTTAAAATATGCTTGACTGAACTTAAGCCCCAAACAGACTTAGAATTTAACTCAAAACAGGCTGAATTAACAGTCACACAAAACAGACCTGAATATACTCTAGCTCTTTCTACATACTTTGTTTTTAGAGTACAAAACACTCTGCCCTCTCTTTTACCATCAACATTCACCAAATGCCCCTATTGATTTAACTAACACACAAACACTTTAGAAGAACACACTTCCCCCGAAGATGTGATATTGAGGATTTACCTTAAAGCAAATGGCTCTAAGACAATACTCATTTTGCTCTTCCTGCCCAACACAAAGACTGCAATCTGTGAGAAATTTCTCCCACAAGAAACAAATCCAAGCAACCAAGTTATTCTAAGCAGTTTTAAAGATAAGCTTTACTCATTCCATATTACAGAAATCCTCATTAAAGGTAAAATTAATAAGCTTTTGCCCAAATCTGAAGCCTGTAACTGAAACATCCTGAATGCATGCCTCAAGACATCTAAAATACAGTATGTACACGTTTTTATTTGTAAATATAGTGCAGAGGGGTACACAGTGGCTTGAGGACAACAGCATTATTGTGCAGTGTCAGTAAACTCAATGAAACAATTTAGACAAATAAGTGTTACCTTCTGCTCATAAACAATTATCATTTAACAGTATTTTTCATTCCTGTAACACATAGAGAAAACTAAAGCTAAGTTTCAAGAGCAATAATTACATGATGTATTTTCAAAGAGAAATAAGACAAAGGCAACTTCATCTTATTCCAGCCATTTTCCTTCTTGAAGAAATCTGAACTTTTCAGAGCTTCATCTCTTTGCTTGTTACTACTTTGTCTTTCCATCTCAAAAAAAAAAAAAAAAAAAAAGATATGAAAATCAGTTGTAATTCAAGGCTAATTCAGTCTCTAATTAGTTTGGAATCTTAAAGGCTCTGATCCTATGTGTTAAAACTAATTTTTATCATGTCGGATACTTCACGGATGTGTCATGTTCTTGCTAATCTGGATCAGCACTTTTGGCAAAATTTTATTATGAGTAGAGTACTATGGAGAAATTTCAATTATCAGATCTTGTGACAATGCACCAGAAAACAAACGTGAAAATAATGCAGCTCAGCTGTTTCAAGGGATTTAAGTTTTCTTCCCAAAAGAGAATTAAGGAAGACAATCATCTTCCAAAATTCTACATCAGGTTGTACTTTGACCTTAAGAAATGGAGAGAAATATATATCAATTCAAAACTGTTCACTCTAACTGCTTTTCTTAGATGCTGCACTTGACAACTACAAGTAAAATAGAACAGAGATCCTCTTTATTCTTACACCTAGGTTCAAATCAATTGCATTCTTCAGAATAGCACAGACATTAAAAGAGGATGAAATGTATGTTCTACTGGAGCAAGTTTGGTTTTCTTGACATGATGGGTCTATTTGTTGGGGCTGTCTCACTGATAGTGAATGCACTGAAGCCAAGGAAACATGGAATTTTATACTCCCACTATATACTCTCATATTCCATCAACAGTACCTACTTTAAAAGCAGCTTCAAATTTACCCTAGTCTGAGCCATTAGACTTGGGCACATTTTAAGATGTAAAGATGTTCTCAACTGATTGGTACTATGTCTCTGTAGCAGTGGGTGAGTGCAGTTGCAAATCACTTTGCCTCTCAAGAGAAGTTTCTTTCCAAGATGTGACTGGTACAAGCCAGCTGATCAGGCACATGTTAATCAGTCCAAAACCATCACAAGGCTTGGCACCACATTCAGTATTTCCAGAAAGGAAGCCAGATGTATAATAATATGGATAGAAGAAACCAGACAAATGAACACAGGCCAAGGCAGTAGAAATACATGTTCTACATCACCCCTCATTAGACCTACCTCAAAGGGATGATGCTCAACTCAAAGAATCACAGAATCAGTTAGGCTGGAAAAGACCTCAGAGATCCTCAAGTCCAATCTATAATTGAACACCACCTTGTCAACCAGACTGTGGCACTGAGTGCCTCATCCTGTCTTTTCTTGAACACCACCAAGGATGCTGATGCCTGGGCATCCCATTCTAATGTCTGATGACCCTTTCCATGAAGAAATTCTTCCTGATGTCCAACTTAGACCTCCCCTGGTGCAGTTTAAAACTGTGTCCTCTTGTCCTGCCAATGGTTGCCTGGGAGGAGAGACCAATTCCCAGCTGGCTGAAACCTCCTTTCAGGTGGGTGTAGAGACTGATAAGGTTTCCCCTGAATCTCCTCATCTCCAGGCTAAACAATCCCAGCTCCCTCAGCTGCCCCCCATAGTGCCTGTGTTCTAGACCCTTCACCAGCCTTGCTGCCCTTCTCTGGACACATCCCAACAGCTGAACATCCTTCCTAAACCAAGGAGCCCCGAACCGGACACAGCACTCCAGGTGTGGCCTCACCAGTGCCAAGCACAGGGGGATGATCCCTTGCCTGCTGGGCCAGGATTGCTGATCCAGGCCAGGGTGCCACTGGCCAGTGGTCAAGCAGGCACCCTGCTGGCTCACATTCAGCCTGCCACTGATCAGTAGCCCAGGTCCCTTTCTTCCTGGCCACTGTCCAGGCACCCGGCCCCAGCCTGTAGCGCTGCAGGGGGTTGTGGCCAAAGTGCAGGGCCCAGCACTTGGTCTTGTTAAATCTCAGTGTATTCAGCCCACCTTTCCAGACTGTTTGGGTCCCTCTGCAGAGCCCTCCTGCCCTCCAGCAGATCCACACTCTCCCACCAGCTTGGTGTCATCTGCAAATTTTCCTCTGTATCACAACTGAGAAACTGAAACCTACAACCATTACAACAGGGGCTTGAAACCTGAGCTCCTGCTTGCTGCTCTGGCCTGCCCTGAACCCCATGAAAACATCCACTTGAAGTATTGCTCAGGACAGAAATTTGACTGACAGATTTTAACTCCACTGAAATTTTCATGCCATGCAGAGTTATAACTTCACATACTCTGGCTCCACATCTCTGCAGCAGACTGCATGCAACGTCCTTCTGCTTATCTTCTAACAAAATCACTAACTTTAAAAGAATGGTTTTACCATCTCCTACAAAAGGAAAGCAAGGGGACATGCACTCAGTCTAAGCTGAATTTGTTATTATGAACTGGACTCCATGCTTTCTTTCACATAACACTCAGCTAACACTACAGTTTTATAAGGTGCCAGAGGAATGTATTTCCTGTTATCTGAAACACATCACTTCTAGAGCACATGAACGACAGTTTGTGTCGAGTGTCTACAATAAACTAAGAGGGCTGTCAAGTCTGATGGCATATTAGTTTGTCACTTGTAACAGGCAAAGCTGTGTGAGCAGATTAGACAATGCTACATAATTTAATAATTTTATCATGTATTCTACTTGACATTACCAGCTATTCCTCATGATTTCATCTGCCTATGAGACTACAAGCCAGATGCAGAGCCTTTTTGCTAAAATGAATACTGTCTATCCATACAAAACACTGTCTAACCCATAAAAGCCAAGCTTGGCTTTCAACGCCAAAAAACCCATTCAATTTTAATTCCTGAAAACTCCCACATAAAAAATAATAAATTAAAATCACACCATACCAAAAAGCCTCTGACAGCATCCTTTTAAGAAAATCAAATACCTAATATATAGAACAATATATAGTATATAGAATACAAATATATGGAAATCCTATAGACACAGACACCTCTATACATGCATACAGTTATCATGAATTAAGGAAATAGTTATCAATGAGTAGAAAAAGGGGAGGCACCTACATGTGAACCAGCAATGTTTAAAAGAGTAGCAGCACATCGACAACATGCATGTATTTGCAAGCACTGCAGTTTGCTTTCTAAACACAGCTTCCAGTTCTAAGGCTCCAAGGAAAGTGGGGACAAGAGATGAACACATAAGTTTAGGACGTTGGGAGGAGTTACAGACACATTGAGCAAACTGCTTACAATGGGAATTAAAATCTTCCCTGGAAATACTGATTCAGAATTCTTTACTCTGCGTATTATCCATTTCAAAATACAGAAAAGATAAAAATTAAAATATTTTGCCCCAATTCTTTTGCACTTGACACTTCTCTGCAGGTATTCAATATGAAAAACTGGTTTTGTACAGATACAAAAAATCCCAAGGGGGCAAAATGGGCCAAAAGCTTTTGCTCTAACTTTTGTTAGTTGACCTCAACTCACAGGATTGTAGCTAAAATGGCAGCAAATATACGAGTGTGGATAAGGCATTAGCCAAAGCCAAACTACTGAAAAAGCACTGGGTTATGCTGAAAAAAAATCCTCTGATATCTGCCCAGAGAGACTCAGCCTATCAAATTTTTAAAGGGCATTTCTTTTAACTAAACTCCTGCAATATATTTTATGCAGAGTTACATTTCTAATAATTTCCATGGGACTTCACACAGGAGAAGTACCAATTATGTCCTTCTGTAAGAATCTGTGGAGGTAGAACAAGGGACAAATCATGATGTTTTCAAGGTTTATCTATAAAGCATCTGCATACTTCCTTTGTTCATGTCAAAAATCCAAAGGAGAAGACCAGTTTTCCCCAAAGTTTGCTGAGATCACAAATTAAGAATAGCTCTGTACAAGGAGTTATGCCCTCCCCTGCAAGAGCAGCTCAAAGCATACACCCTGGTCCCACATTACTTGCAAGTAGCTTCAACTCTCTCAGGCAACTTTGGCCCAGAGCCACCCAAAGCTATTGCTAATGTGATGCAGTCAGAAACTTACCCTTACAATGGGGAAGGATTTGTTTTGTGTTTCTAGAAATCTCATTTTGTTTTAGGAATATGAAGAGAGAAAAACTTGCATCCCAACTTTGTGAACATATAAATCAGTGTAGCCCAAAATGAAAAGTTGTTCCTTACAACTCATAAGTGCAAAGTGTTCAGATTCAAATGTCCTTATCAGTATTTACTCTTAGCAAACTAGTTGGTTTATTTTTCCTTTATGTTGCAGATATTTGTGTCACTGCAGCTGTTAATGTAATTCTGATCTAAATCGGGGTTGATGGCAATTTGCAACATCCCCATTTGATTTTTTTTCAAGTAACTGCTCTAGGAAGTTTTTCAAATGAGTTATTCTGAAGATATGCAGCATTCCCAATTTACTAAGCAGTTTAAAACAAAAACATGACAAAAAAGAATCAGAAGGACTGGAAAAGCCACTCATCTGGTTCCCTTGATACCTCCCTGGTACAGGTAGTTAATCAAGATACTGAACAACTGCCTTCCTATTGTGTTCAGGCAAGTTCCTTGATGATTAGTGCTGCTTCCAGTTTCCATCTGAAGTTATTATAATGACTAATAAATCACTAACTGTATAACAGGCGATCACTGCATTACATTTCTGATGTGATGCCACCACATACAGAACAATGTATTTAAACGTGAACTTGCCTCTTCTTTTAACCTCTATCTCTATTACTAAACATTAAAAAGGTGAAGCTATCATTTCAGTCACCACCAGAAACTGCAAGGAAGACCACATATGTAGTGAACATAAGAGACAGAAGTGACAGAAATTGATAAAAACTTCATCACATGGCTGACACCCCATATATCAAAGCCCTAAATCTCATTCTCTGCTTGCCTCCAATTTCCATCAAAGCCTGCCAGCTGCACATTTATTGAGAAGTTTGTGATCTGACAGCTACTGTATTACCAACATTAATGATGCATCAGTCTCCAGAATTACTGGGGAAACAGTCCAATTGATTTTATTATTATACAGAGTTCCTCACATTTCATTTCAGGCAGCTTCCTACCACAAATTTTAGCAATAACTAAAAATGCTACACAGCTGATGCACAAAATGCTGGGGCGAAAGATGGTTACCACAGCTTCATGCCATTCCATTGTCCCTCCAGGAGAGCTTCAAATCACTCAGACACTACTGTGTAACCCATGAGTTATTGGTCCATAGCTAAAAGGGCTTACACATTATAGGGTGATAAACAGTGCAGCACTAATATTCACTGATTTGCCCAAGAAAGATACAAACAGACATATGATGTCATCAGCCCCCAAAAAAGGCAGTTTTCTCAAAGTCTTCTAAATCCCTGCTCTTGACATTAAAAAAAAAAATCCCCAGGGCAGTGGCAGGTGGGGGTAGGCAGAGATAACTTTCAAGATATTTCCATACAGACTGAAGTTGTTTCCACAGGTACCATAAAGAGAACGTATTTTCTTTGCAGCAAATAGCCCACTTTAGTCTGCCCTTTTCACCCTAGAAAGCTTTCTTCACTTAAACAAATAAATTGCAGATACTAAAAGATGCAAACAAGAAATCAAGCTTTTAGGGGCTCTTTTGAATCATGACCAAATATTTCAAATATATACATAACTTGAAATTTCCAGTATTAGTTAGGAAACATCTCTGTGAATATATCCAGCAGTCCCCAAAGTTACTTTTTTTGGTTTGGTTGGTTTTTTTGGGGTTTTGTTTGTTTGGGTTTTTTTACAAGGCTGATGACAACACCTAGCAGAGAATGTTTCCTGTCACTTTCTAAGTTTGAAAGAGAACACATGCTGTTACAGTTTCAAGGTTCCATATCTCTGGGGAAGGAGCGGGGGTAAGAAAGAGAGAAATAGTTTTCCTTCTCTATTTTTAATCTCCTAGATTCAACTTTTCCAAAGGTCATGAACAAAATATTTTTAAGCACTTATATTAACAGTGGTTTACTCACTTCCTTGGATAGACAAGTTCTGCAGCACAGTGACAAGAAAAATACATCAGATGGAACAAACAAGAACTGCTGCCCAAGTAGAATGAGATCCATTCACATTTACCTTTTTTAACTTGACAACAGCAATTCAGTGAAGGTGAGTTTTGTAAGAAATGAATTTGAGTTATTAGAGGAGATAGACCTTCAAACAGATCAATACGAGTGCTTCAAAAAACCTGCTACAAAAGAAAGAACTGTATCTGCCTCTATAGAAACTCTTCCCTAACTCCATAGCAAGATCTCAAATTAGAAGCACTACAGAAAAAAAAGCTAATTGCTAGCAAATGCACAGAGAGTAGCAAGCTGCTTCCAGACGTGTAGCGCAACCCAGACCTTACACAAATAAGACGCTTGTTCCATTTTTCTTTCTTGTTTTCTTGCAGTCCACCCTTCAAAGGACATGCAACATATTAATCTGTGGGGAACAGGCACAAAGCAGCCTGCATCCTTCTCCCAGGCTCTGCTCCCCAAGCAAAGAGCAAACATACCTGGACATAAGCATTACTTGTATCATGGGATCACCTAAAATGGATCCCAGCCTTAACTGTGCTCAGATTCACAAATTTAGACATAGAGCCATGCTCCACACTGCCCACCTGACCCCTGCCAGAGGGTCAGCTCGGCTGTGATTAACACCTTACTGATCACAGCCTGCAATGCCAAGGGCAAATGAAATGGGTCCTCGTTCCCTTCAACAAACAGCTCAGCAGCTCCCAGACAGAGGCTGAAATGTCAAGAGGAAGGGGCAGAGTAGACCAGCCCATCTGAGCAGGAAATTGAACAGACAAGCCCAAAGCAGATTTAGTGCGTGTTGGGTTTTTTGTTGTTTAGCTTGGTTTGGTTGTTTTTTGGGTTTTTTTAAGTGCTACCTAATTATACACTTACATATATACAAAACCTTCACCCATACTTTTATCTCGTATCAAGTGCAGCAGATACTTTCTTAGCATTACCTTTTGAGGTATCCAAAAGAAGAAACAAACCACTCAGGAGGATAGAACTGGTTTGAGAAAGCAGAACTTTACAAGTATCTTCCTGACTGAAATGAGCTCATGTTAAAATATCCACAGACCGTTCAGAGGCTAGTCACAACCAAAACTTTTTACTTTACTGGAACAGCTTACCTTTAAGCCCATGCATTAAGAAAACCCCAAAACATTGCAATTATTTTGTAATACATGTAACAAACTGAATGCAGGAAACTAATAGGGAATTCATTAACTTGGGAACAAACAGTTCTTATAATTAGTTACCAAAAAATATTCAGCATGCATTTACAGGTTTATTCTTGACTCACTAAGTACAACTCCAGACACTAAGATTGAATACCTTGGAGGGGGGAAGGGAACAAAAACGCTGAAGTATTTAAACTACCATCACTTACCCCATGATTTCCTAGATCTAGAACCAAACTTATACTGCTTATTTGTGCAGATGGCCACTCCTGTTGTTAGAAAGCTGTTTTTTCACCATGCAAAGTGACGACTTCTGTAGGTTGAACACTTGCATGTGTAAGCTGATAAAAATCACGTTAAACTGGGGCTTTTATCTCTCTTATACAGCTGGTGTAGATGCAGGCAGTCATACTGCTATTAATGTTTCAGATTATTAAAAAGACTGCTTAAGTGGAAAATGCTTAATATTCATGAAGTCTCTTTAGTATCTGATTAGGTTCTTCCCTTTCCTCTGCCTTTTGCTTCATTTATTACATTTTTTACCTGGGCCAAAATATGCAACTACAAAACCACCATTCTTTTGCTCTTAGCAGACACTGAATGTTGCTAAATATAAAGGGATTTCTTTCCTTCTGGAAGCTGGAAAGGAACATTTACTCAGCAGAAAAACATACCCAGCTTTCAACTTAAACCAACAAATGCTTTTAACATACACTGGCTTATGGTAAAAGCAAGTCACACTAACGTAATCTGTTCTGATAAGCCATTATTACATATTATTATATTAATAATTAGGCTCCTGGGAATGGGCAGGAAGTACACAGTAATGGAAGATGGGCCCTGGGAGACTGCACCGACCAACAGCAGCCCTGAACCCCGCATCCTCAAAGCAAGGGTTCATGACTACCGTGCACAGATTACGTGATGCCAAATAAATTATACCTCATGCCAAATAAATCTCCAGGGGAGATGACGACAGGAAAAACCCATGCCTAACAATGAAGGCCATGATTTGACCCGCACGGTGAATTTTATTATCATCATTCACGCAGCTTTCTGAGAGCTCAGGAAATGCATAAACGTCCTTAAAGTATTAACTTTATTTCCTAAAACAATCTTGTTCCATCACAACCACTCCTTAAACTGTGGCTCCAGTAGGCTGCTGTATGAAAATGAACTCGTCTGTGAGAGGCACAAACCTGAGCTGCATCCCGTCGGAGGCCCCTCGGCCGCCCTTGCCGAGGCTTCCCATTAGAGCGGAATGGTTTGGGTCGGAAGGGGCCTTTCCGCTGCTTCCCTCAGCAGGGTAGGCAGGGCCGCTGGCAGCCGGGGGCTGAAGCTGCACGGCCGCCCTGCCAGCTGCCCCCGGTGCCCGGACAGTGGCCAGCCCCCTGCCCGCACCTCGCGTGGCTCTGTCTCCTCAGCATCCTTCCACATGGCTTTTTCTAATTGCCTGCACCACCTTCACTCCTGGGGCAGCCTCACACCCCCCTCCGCAGAGCTCAGAGGGACATGGGGTGCTCAGGGCACTGGCAGCCCTGCCACAGCTCCTGGCACCCCCACAATATCACTAATCCTCCTCAGGCCTCTATTAAAAAAATAAGCAAACTTACAGCCCTTTTTGAAATCAACGTAATAAAAAAATTTTAAAAGATGTCTCAATTTAAAGAGTTAATGCACAAAAAAAAAGGAAAAAAAGAGGTGAAGTAGCTTAAGTTCATCTCCTCAGTGGTAATAAATAAGGCCTAAGCTTGGAGGCAAAGTTAACCACAATCCTGGGACTCGATCCAAGTCTCCCATGACAATAGGAAAACATTAGAACTCTAACATTCAAAATATTATTTAACTTTTAAAGCCTTAGCACAGTTCAAAGTCTCCTTTGTGGAACAGCGCTTTTGAAAATGTCGGTTGCCTTCCAGAGACCATTTCCTCCTAATCAGGCCCGGTATTATTTAAATAGCAAGGAATACCAGCAAGAATAGGAATCGCTTGGCTGAGCCAGGGAGGGAGAGAGTCCTTAAAATGACTGCAGAATTCTTAAATGCTGGTAAAAGGCCTAATCCTATATAATGATTTACGAAATGACAAGGAAAATAGATTTATTGTGACAGTTTGAAAGGAGACCAACATAAACAAAATTACTGCTCACATGGCGGCAGCCTCCCCACTGTCCCCTCAGTGGCTGCAGCACCCATAACAGGAGCCCTTCATCACCCAGGCCTCCCTCATAGGCAAAGCCAAGGGAAAAACAACAAAGCAACTTAAAAAGTAAATTATTTGCTCCAAAGTCAGAAATTCTTTCCAAAGCACAAGCTTACTCTTGCAGGCGCAGCAGTTCACAGCTAACACTTCTTTGTATGGCTAATCAAGATTTTAAAACAAAACAAGACAACTTTTAACCCCTCTCTCCTCACAAAAGAAAACCACTCCACAAAACTTAACCCAAGAGTTTTGAGCTGTAGTTTTATTCATTAAGTTTCCAACTACAGCAGTGCAGCTGCAATACAGGGGCCAGAGCATGGCACCAAGTGTGTGGAGACCAAACACACTCAGCACTTCTCCAGCCAGTGAGCACGACATGGGTCAGGAAGGCCAGGTACCATTCATTTATGGCCTTTTTAATATATGGATGGCATACAGCCCCACGTAAACATTTCTCTGCTGAAGGGCAGACGAGGCAGGGCTGATGGCTCGTGAGCCCTCTCCACCATCAGGCCCCTGTTGCTGTGCTGGGGTCTGCACAGTCACGCAGGTGCTGAGGGACAAGTTTTTCTCTGCTGAAGCAAAGCCTTTCGGCTCCCAGCTGCCTGGCAAATGCACCCAAGTGTGCTGGGGAGGGACCAGCTGCTCTTCCCTGCCTCCACAGCACCAGGCAGCTGGGCTGTAGCTGTCCACATGCAGACCCACCCCACATCAGCCCACACCCCCAGCTTCTGCATTCTCTTTCCTGCAGTCTGGATCCCCCTGCATCCATACTGGGGGAGGAAACCCTCCCCTGAAATGGGGCCACCCTCTTTCTCCTAGATGCTATGTCCCTTTACACTGCTTCACTCACTGCCTCCCCACAGCCAGCGTCAAACAGCTTCTGTAATGTGAAATTACTGAATATGACGAATGCCCTCTCCCCGGCATAGCCATGCCAAAGACTGTAAGCAGGTCATTAACTGCCAAGGTCATCTTGTTTGTGAAAAAGAAAGGAAAACATTACCATTAAGACTCTAATACGGTAAAACAGCAATGACAGCAACAAGGAAACATAAGCTTAATGTTTCCTTTAACCCTCACTTAAAAACACATTTGAAGTCATCTGATTCAGCCACATGACTTTGCAAATTACCATTCATTGAGCTGGATTTAGCCCAGTTTCACACTTGTACCACACATGTACCCCAATATTTTGTGCAGGATCTGTTGCACCTTATCTCAAAGCAGAAAGCAATGAATTAATCTGATGTGTCAAAACCTGTCATCAGGAGGGCCACCAACCCCCTCCTGCCCGTCAGCTTTTAAGGCACATTGCTGAATCTTTGCATGGCCATGTGGGACTTGCCTGGGTGCAGCAGCAACTTCCCCTGCAATCCCCAGCAGACTCCTCGCCTCCCCCCTTTCCTGCAGGGAGCATATAAATTTTTCTACATCTGAGCCTTAACTACTGTTTGTCTGCAGACTTGTAAAATACACTACGAAATGCCTAATGAGACACTGATCTGGCATCCAAATGTTCTCCCCCATGCATTTCCCCAGCGGGCCGTTGCCTGAGCAGCACACACGTTGAGGCTGTAATTTGTTTGCCAGCTCTCCAAGGAAGGAAGGAAGGAAAGTGGGCGGGTGGGTGAGAGCTGGAGTCAGTGCAACATCAGCACATGGCTGGCTTGCACATGTTTCCAGTCACTCACTACTAAGAAAATACATACGTATACACACACACACACACAACAACACTGAAGGCCAAATGAAGACAAGGAGGTTGCTAGGATAACATCACTTCCTTCACACCAGGAGCTAATAAAATAAAAAACACAGCTCTCAAGACAAAGACTGATACATGCTAAGATTTTGAGAGCCTACAAAAACGCAATCCTTCCCAGTTCCAGGTAGCTGCACTTCTGTACTACCAGGGATCTTGCAAATTATTTACCTTACAGTAGCACTGTAAAAGTAGCTTCTGCACACCAACTAGGGAAGTCCAGGAAAGAGACAGAAGATCGCATAATTAACCCTGTGTGCTGGCTTTTTCCTCTTCACCACAAATCAATTCATGCAAAACCAGCACACCCTGTTTTATTACAGGGACACCCAGGCACTTGAAGTCTAGGCAATCTTTTCGAAGTTACTTTAGAAGTTTTGAGGGGAAGAATTAGCTGAATCAGACAACCACAGCCTGGAGTTCAGTGACCCAAAGCCAAGCCTCCTGCCCTCGAACTGAGCACTTAACTCTTGCCAGAGAGAGCCTGAAAATGTAGACAAAAGCATCTCACAGGTCGGTGAGCTGTTACCTTGCCTGCTGCTGTCAGAAGGAGTTACCCATGCAGCTGGGTCTGCATTCTCTGAACACATCTTTAACACCGCAGCATAAGGCCTTGCAGTATTTTTTTAAAAAAATTTTTTTGAAAGGACTTTAAATATTTTAAAACCCTGAAATAGGTACCAGACTACAAATATTTACATACATTCTTAACTTCATGTGCAAGGAGTTTGATTAAGTTTAAAAACCCATTTTTATGTCTAACCTTAACTATGTATATAAATATTTACAGGGTTGTGACTTTGATTTCCCTCTCCTGTGCTCAGTACATCACCTGGTTCTTGAGTGGCTGAGGTCAAAGGAGCTAGCTGCTTTCTCAGTGTCATGCATTATCCCTATCCTACGTTTCCTGGCTTGCTAACAGAGGAGGAGCAACGGGGAAATCCAAAACCTAAAACCTCAAGCTACTTTTAAGTGGTTAACGTTCTGCAAAAACACTGTCAAAGAGCTAGACTGAAACTTGAATATTCAGCTGTACATATTCTGAAGATTATTATTATGCAGATTACTTTCAGCAGGTATTAAGGGGATGCTGTAAACCCATTTTGCTCTCTTCCTGCAAAAACTTACATTGGAGTTACGCACTGGAGTTACATTGGAGTTAGTAATGAGGCAGCTCATGTGGCCTCAGTGGTGTGCACACAGATAAGCCTGTGACCTCTACAGGCAGGGGCATTTAAAAAGCTTCAGGATTAAAAACAAAGAAAATCAAAACAAAACCCTAAAACTTTTGCTAGTTTAATCCAGGTTTTATTCACAATGATTAAAATCTGGAAAGATACAAATGAAGTTGTATGAGTATGAACAGCAGCACTCCCTTCTTGGTTCCCAGGAAGCCAGGCTCAGCCTGCTTTTCATCTTCCCCATAAACTCATAGCACACCGATGGGAAAAAAAAAAAAAAAAAAAAAAAAGAAAGAAAGAAAAAAAGAAAAAAATTTGCTGCATACAACCTTATTTCCAGTTTAAACAGCATACTGGCCTCTTCCTTCTTTGGCATCAGTCACAAGAAACATTTAAAACCAGTAAGTTGCTAATATGAACGATACTTTTAGAGGTTTGTTTATGTGTTTGATAGCACTTAGGCTTTAGCACTTTTAACTATTTCCTCCCAAAGACCAGCTCATCTGCCTGTTTCCTCTGTTTGTGTAGAGTCTTTGATAGTGAAATATGACAGAAAAAAAATTTAATGTTTTAAGTGCATGCATTTTTTTCTTTAAAACCACTAAGCCTGGCAGAGTGATTCATTAACAGTCAAAAACCCCTAAACCATTTTCTCTTTAAAAGAAAATCCAGTATTTATTCATACTTCTGTAAAAAAATATTTTCTATAACTTTTTATTAATTTGTAATGCACTTAAGTCTCACCAATAATTTCTGAAACCTGTACAGTCCTTACAGCTACCAGAACACAGCATCCCATCAAATTTGAGTACAAATTTCCCTAACATGACATTAATGGCTGCAGGCAGTCTCTTAACTTGGGTAAGGCTAGAGATGCAAAATCAAATGTCTGTGTACAAACTGTGACTTCAATAAAATGCTATGAGAGTTTAATATATTAATGAAAAGGATTTTAAACAATACAATTTCTCTAAATTCAATCAGTGCTGCTCAACAGATACAGTTATGAAATATCACAATGAATATTAATGGAAGAGGCTTACTCTACGTTATTCTTGATATCTTGACACACAGAAAGATTTCACTATGGTAATTTGTTTGGAATATAATTAAAAGAACCAATCACAAAAAGAAAAACCATAACCAGCCCCTGCAGAAATGAATCTGTGCCCTTGTTTTCTAGAAATAGTCTATAAACTTGAAAAATCTCAATGAATTTGGGGATGTTTGGAAGTCTCACTTCATCTTATTTGAAAATATAAAATTTTCAGAAATAGCATGCACTGGAATAGAGACCTGTTTAACGCATTTTACTTTATCAATTTCCTTAAGAAAAATCAGAATTTTTCAAGAATTCTATTTTTAATAAAAACAAAACTTGGAAAGAAAAACTAATGTGAGACATGAAGGTATTGGCAATTTCTGTTTTCAACCATAAGTCATCTTATTTTTTTCCTGAGGTCTGAGAATAAGTTTGGTTTTAAAAAAAAATTTAAAAATTAACTATTAAAAGCTATTTTACAATAAAGTTTGACGCACAAAACATCTGTGTATGAAGCTATCAGCTCTATTCCAATTTGAACATGAATTTCTTCATCAAAATCTTTATCCTGTGGGCACCCCAAACAGCAATCTACTCAAAATCTATTCACAACATCAGGACAAGGTGTAGACCAAGCTCACCTGTGTACGTATGTACTTGCTAACTTCAGGTATTATGAATGGTCCAGTAGAATACTTCACTGAGATGCTTTAGAGTGCCCACAGTAAAATGCACTCAAATACTGGCCAGTTTAAGATTCTGGCTTGCTTTTTTATATTGGGAAATTTTCTCCAATACCCAAAGATGACTGGTTTATGCATTTCTGTTCAACGGGGGCTCTGGCACTTCATTTGTGTAAGGCCTGAAGAGTGGTAACATCCCTTAATAACTAACCCATGCAAAATAAACAGAGAGAACATTTAATTCCACAGGAGCATAAGGCACCCCACAGACATAAGGCATCTACACCCACAAGCCTGCCAGAGTGACTTATTCCACCCTCCTGAGGGGATATGGCCACTTGCAGTCTGATCCGTGAGCTCCAGCCCCCACGCTCCGAGTAACAGAACACCTCTAAAAATACAGACCAAAGAAACGCAGCGTGCCGTGGTCTTTAGGAAACACAGCAAAAAAGAATTCAAAATCACAACTACCATTTAGACAACTCGCTTCGTTTAATAATAAGGCTTATTTTTATTATCATGGTGCCCAGGAGCTCCAGACACCAATCAGGGCTCCCACCGCAGCAGTTTTGCACACCATGCAAAAGGCACCCTTTTAGCACAGCTTCTTCTGCGGCACTTCAGCCCCCAAACGAGACTCTAAAGCTGAAAAAATTGAGCAGGGAGCAGGAGAGGCACAGAGCCAGGGGCTGCTGCCAGCTGGCCGCGCTGGAGGCCACGGCTCCCGGAAAGGAGCCGCCTGCGCTGGACCGCCTGCCCCGCGCGGGCACCAACAGGAGGTCGCCCACCAGCTACTGGCTCCCTCCAGGAAGGGTGGGAAGAGCAGATGCTAGCAGGAATACTTTAGGGCTGCAAACTGGAGCTTGGCTCTCCCTTCCAGGTTTTAGCTTTCAATTTTACTGCACGCTTTGTGACAATACACAGCCGTCTTTTCTGCCAGGGATAAGTGCGACAGAAGTATCCTGTAGCCACACCAACCACAGGGGAGGACAGGCTTCGAGCTCCATGATACCTCCTCCCTGGCTGTACAGTGTAAAGTCCCCGTGACCTGGTTTGACAGAAATGGAAATAATCGATTTCAGTTGAAACACAGGTTCTTCAAAGGAAAAAGAAAAAAGTTTTGCCTAAGATCTGCATTAGGGCTTTTAGTCTGTGAAAACCAGTAACCTTCTGCAAAACAGAAACCTCAGAGCTGGGGGTACTTGGTTCAAAATGGGAGAACTAACCAGCAGGATGTAGCACAGCTGGTTTCAGTGGCAGCTCACACACTATGTCCTACCCCACAGGATATATACAAGGGTATTTTGAAAGGCTCGGGTTCTCTAGCGATCCCAAACTACCCATCCCACCCCCAGGACAGCACCAGGGGGCATGCGGAGGAACAAGGCTTGAGGAGCACTACTCTGTGTGATGGGTAGTCCTGGCCCTGTCATGCTTCCCCAGCCACAGACCAGCTGGAGACTGAGTCCTTCCAGCATCTTTTCATCTCTCCAGGGCACGTAGCTGGAGATGGCAGAGGCCTCCAACATCCCAACATCATACAATGGAAGAGGGGCTTTAGGCAGGAACCTGCATGGTCCCGGTCCTGCAGAACTAAGCTCCCTTTGTTTGGGTCTTGCTTTCAGGACTCCTGACTAGTTCCAGAGGCTGCTCTAACAGACAACAAGCAGTGCCTGATGTAGGAAAGGTTACGTGCAATTTAGGGTTTAATTTAGTGAGAATCTACCTGCCCCCAGCAACAGATGCTCTTGTACTAATAGGAAAACAAGTTTATGCAAATCAAAATATTGTGGTTTTAATCACTCTATCCAATCTATTTAAAAGCTGGGTTTATTATTTTCTGCTAATTGTGAGGCTGTGGATCTGTCTTATTTTCCTAGGCAGGAGAGCCAGTTAAGGCAATTTTTCCTGCCTCCACGCCTGCCACACAGCTCTGCTTCCGAATCCTCTGCTGCTGCCCATGTGCTGCTCATGGGTGATTGGTGCAGGCACACAGGAAAACAGACCTAGGGAAAAAATGCATAAGAAACACAAAAGGGTTTTTTTGTTTTCATCCTTATCAGTTCAGGAGTCTGATTTATTGTGCACCTGCACAAATATTTATGCTAAGACAGCATAAGGATGGGAATAACATGCAGCAGGGAACCGAGAGGCCTAAGTAGTCCTGACAGCACAAAACCACAGGATGGAAAGAGGGATTGTCCACCTTTCTCACAGAGCTGCATGTTCACACTGGGCATCATGGTACAGCTCCCCTCAGTATTAATGACATCTTTTATTCCTGTCCAGGAGAAGTGAATGAAGAAAGCCATAAAAGATGCTGACGCATATATAGGCCACTCACCATGGTGCAGTGATGGCCCCCCTTGCTTCCAAGCCACCCTACCTTTCCTGATGCCCACTGGCCCTGTGTTAGTGGCACACAGTCAGCACCACCTCCAGGACACAATTGATCTATTCCTTTGAGAGACACTGAGAACAGGCACAGACAGGACCCAGCACACCTACACACCTTCCCCCGTCCCTCCTGCTAGCACAGAGGATGGGGAAAGGGAAGGAATGTGGCCATGCCGGGACACCACAGTCAAAGCCCTGTGTTGCCAGCACCAAGGCTTCCCACTTGCACATTCTCCAGCTTATTTTCCAAAAGTCACCATGCCACCAGCCAGTGAATGGTTGGTACCCTTCAACAAGCTCAGTATTAAATCAGGTGAGGCTGGTAAGAGGCATTCAGTTCAATGGGAGATAGAGGGAAAAAAATGCACATGAAGGTGTCTGAACACATTGGCAATGTTATATAAATGTAAAAACTCAGAAAAATAGCTTTTTTTGCACACTTGTCAATGTCAGAAGAATATTCTACAGGGAAAAAAAGTGTTTTTAGAAAACCAGCTTGTTGCGCTGTTCTGAGGTGTATGAAAAGACTCTTCATTTTTGGGGGAAACTGCAATGTGCCTGGAAACTCTGAGGAAAGTGTCACAGCCTGAAGCCTGTTGAGCTGAGCTCAAAGGGACGTCCTGGCCCTCCATCTGCTTAGCTGGGGTGTTCCTAATGTTCCTTTCATTGATGCAGAAACCAGGCAGTCACGGACAGTGGTATCAATCATAGCTAAGTCAGCTCAAAATGAACCTTAACAAGAAAACAAACAAACAAACAACAAAACCAGCCACAATAAAAACATTCCAAAGACACAAAAGTCTTCTCTCAATCCAGGGAACAAATCCTGCTGCCCAGTAGGGGGGAAGGGGTGGGGTGTATAATTGGGATACAATTATCTCATACTTAAATTATTCTATTCAAAGGACCATTTCTAGTGAACGCTTCATTTGTATGATTTATGTAAACAGCTTCGAGTACAACAGAAAGACAACTACATTCTAACCATAAGCACAGCAGAACTGTAAGAACTCTCTGCAGATCCTCAAGCAGCACTGTCACAGTGGGGACAGGACACTGCCAGGCGCTGCAGTCACACCTGCAGCAGGGCTCGCTAGGGCTCCTGGTATGCAGCAGTGTGCACTCTGGAGCTGTGCTCCCCAAGGCCCAGAGCCTCACACCTGAGCCAGACTCCCAGCACCCACAGCTGGGGCTGCCCTGCCCACACTGCAGTCCCAACATGCCCGTGTGTGTTAGCAACTTCTCCCACCATGGACAACAAACTGAGAGCACGTGAAACCAAAAGGGTAGTCTTGCAAGACTGCATATTGCAGCTATGAATGTCTGCCAGCTGCAGCACCGCTCGGGAGCAGGGCATTGGTGTCACAATCACTTGTCTAAGCAAAGTGGCAGTAACTTCTGGTCATCAAAACTTCTAAGACATTAATATATCAAGATTAAAGTCTATTAACTAAAACCCAAGAGATTAAAGTTGAATTACGTATAAAAAAAGATTTGAACATTTAAAACATTCTGACATGTTATGCTTTTAGCAATAATTACATTATAGGACATGTGTTTGACACTTATTTTCTAGTGTTCAAAAAATATTTCAGTTGCTAGCTCTTTGCCATCTGTTTCCCATCATTATTTCATTAAAATAGTTTTCATCTCCCATATAGTAGAAGAGCAAGACTGCTTTCTATGTGACTGGATTATCACCTCCCTTACTTAAACAGCATCATTCCAGCATTTTTTTTCATTTATTTTTTTGAAGAAGCATATGTACCCCCCTCCAAACTCCACCCAGCAAGGGCTAACAAAGCAAGCTTGTTAAAACCAGCCAAATACATCTCCTTCTCTCCACCTGTCAAAAACACTTCTCCAAAGTCTCTGAGGAAACTAAATCAAATAACTCATCTGCTGCAGTAAGCATGGGGATTTTCCTTCCTAAAAGGGAAAACTCACACTTGAATACACCTTGGATAAAAACCAAGGTCCCATGTACAATATGTAGGTTACACCATACAAAACACCATTTCCAGGCAAAATACTAGAGCTCAACAGCTTACACTGCTGTGAGTACCTGTGCAGGGGCAAAGTCACCCACATACAAGGAAGAGGTGGTTTCTGAGCAGTTATCAGCAGCGAGTGCAATAATTCTTACCTGGAAAATGCTGTTTGCAGCTGCTCACCGATTTGTCAGCACACACGCTGCTCTCACCTCATGATTTATGATGCTCTCTCCAGCACTGAGACTTCTATTACTGTCCTCGTTTATTGCCTGCAGCTGTCATTCTCACCAACAATTCTACAGTTGTTTGTAGGTGAGGTATCAAAGGTATTTAGTGTGCACCTAGAGACGTAATTTTAATCAAACCTACTCACAGGCAGTATTTAAACGTTAGAACAACTGCACAGAGTGCAGCAATTAATGTGAACTTGACCAACCAAAATTATGACAGCCAGAAACGTTTACTCATAAATGCCTCAAAAGGATGGATGTCCAACAGGCCTGTGAACACCTGCTGATTTGTAAATGAAGATAAAAATAGTACTCATAGATCACAAAGACTTCCGACAGGTATTTGAATGCACAATAAATATTAACACAAGTTCAGCAATTTCACTTTCTATGGCCAAAATGTCACTATGGCAGTAAATGCAGCTACACCTTTCTCACCACGTATTTTTCTCAGCCAGCTATTTTGCCCTTAAACTCGTCAAGTTTTCCAGCATCTCCTGAAAAGATGCTGAATCTTCCCAGTTTAGAATAACAACAGTGGAAGGAGAAAAAATTTTCCATCCAGAAATTTCACTTTTAGAGATCTCAGTGTTTTCTAGACATTAAAATTTTGCAAATCAGAAGTTCTGACCCACTGCAGTCTTAATTTAACTTTTTTGGACGCCACAAGTTGCTCAATGATTTGAAAAACAGTTAACAGTGTTACTAAGTGTGGCTACCAATCGCAGTACCCTGTTTTGAGAAAGGGTGGCAAACACCCCCTGTAGGTGAACTGGACCTAACATGGCACGAAAATGCAGCAGCAAGTGAGAAACAAGTCCTGGAGCTAAGCCTAATAGTACTTTCATGTGTACTCCTTCAGTGAACCAATTACAACAGCATCTCTGCCCATTTAATGAGTTTCTAGTGCATGTGATCCAAGATGAAACCTGAAAATATGAACCTAAACAGGGTACTAAATGTAGATTTTGGAAAAAGAATTCCAGTTTATTATTTAAAAATATTTGATATGCCTGGATTCTAATGGCAGACTATTTTAAGGCTGGCAATCTTAAATTAGTCTAAGCACCAAAATCCACTTCCCGTATTGAAAGTTCTTTCATTCAAGACTATCCACACTGCATAGCTTGAAAATGGCACTCAAGGCAAATACAATTGTGATTTTACAAGCAAAAGGTAGCCTGAAGGCCATCACTGTCACAGTCAAGCTTGATTTATAGCTGAGCAGATAGCATCAAAATATAAACTACAAATTAAACACAATTCTAAGTAGAAAAAAATGATGGTTTTACACTATGATGATAAACTACCAAAGAAGCTCTGGTGTTTGTAAGTTCCTAATATTTAAAATATATGCAGATATTAACTGATCCTATTACATCCCCATGCTCCAGTCCCCTCAGCCAAGATGACGGGGTCACATTGAGAGAGTTGTGCAGAAGATGCACTCAATAATTGTGAGCCTACATTAAACCATGAGTTGGTGTGCAAGGTTTCCTTTCAGGTTAAGAAACAGAATCTCCTTGTACAAAGAACACTAATTGTAGCACATTTCAGAGTTCAGGAATCTTTTCGTTATTTAAATCCACAACATACCATTTGTTTCCCATAACATTTATTAGGAAAATAGATCAGAATTCATCATATATGCCTCATTAGGAAAAAAAAATCCACAATGATAAAGCTGACTTTATCTATATTTTTAAAACTAAAGCAGCTGAGAGGTCATTTAAACTATAATTGTTCTTAGATTCAAACACAGATACACATTCTATCTTCAGATGGTGTCTCTAGGATCTGATCACTCAAGCATGTGTATGATTCTTCACTGACAAACCACCTGACTCCTCTACTTGTGCAACTTGCATTACTCATAAGAAATCCTTGGCAGAGGCAGACCAACATATGTTAATTGCTGGGCTGCATTATAATAGGTCTGATATCTTGTTTCTCATCCAGGGTTTAAAATAAAAGGAAACAACACTCTTTCAATACATAAGTACGTATTTTCATCTCAGGCTAAAAATATTCTACGTTAAAAACACAAATAGACCAACTGCCAAAGAATCCCTGCCTCTTCAGTGTTCCTTTTGGGGGAGTGGGTTTACCCTTATTAAACAATGAAGAAAAGCAAAGAGAGGTTGGTGTATATGTATTCACCTTTCATTTACTACAAAATATTCCTAAATTGGGTGCAACAGGTAAAATGGGAGCTTGACTCCCCAGTATTTAGTTTTTTGCATAAATAGTTTTTCAGGCAATGTAGGCTGCCAGTTTCTACAGCAAAATAAGGTATAAATTCATGAACACTGAGAAGGAACATGACTAGAGCAAATATACACTTTAAAATATATTTTTATTTTTCATATGGCAGGAGATAGGTACTATTTCTTTATTTTATGATTTAATATGCTGGGATATTGCTAGGACAAGATACTCGCAACACTACAAGTATTTCTCTTTATTGAGAAAGAGATACTGAGGGCCACAGCTGCAATTTCAGAAAAAGGAGCGAGACTCCACACTGACGTGCTGTTTCTTTTTGGGAGACCAAATTCAAATTTTTAAATCTGAATTTCAAATTGTATGACACCATAAAACCACTAGAAACATGTGAAGTTTCATTGAAATTTTCAAAACACTAATATTCCAAAATTAGGGATTGGTACCAGATTTTCTTTCACAAAAGGTGTTGCAAAAAACTTTATGCATTGAATGATTTACACATGCATTTAGGATGCAAAACCTTTAAGAACGCACTGAAAACACTGTCTCAGAAGTTGGGGTTTCTTTTTCCCAAGTGATTAAACAAGTGTATCACACAGCTACAACCAGAAAGCTGCTGGGCATCCATGGCTCCCTCCCTTCCCTGCACAGACTCCCTGCGCTGGGTGCTGCGCCGAGGCAGCGCTGGTCTCTCTCCCAAGGCAGAGTGCCAGCCAAGAAGCTCCAGCCAGGAGCAGACAGATGGTGGCCAATAAGGAAACTATCACAGCGTCTTAGTCACCATGGCACAGCCTGGGCACCACAAAATAGCAGCCTGACTGTCATCGACTTTATCCTCCTTTCAGCTCCTTCATGTGTTTACCTGCATTCGCCTGCTGCTCCCAGCTCTGGGCACACAGACCCCGAGCTGTCCTGGGTGTCCCCAGTGGCATGGGGCTTACAAGGACCCATCACAGCCTACCAGAGAGCTAATCCAAAGGTTATAAAACACTGCCTTAAAGCAGCATACCAACCAGCACTCTGTGCAAGCAGCTACGCTCTAGGGTAGCTAAGAGGAAACATGCCAAAGTCTTAAAAATAAATGTTCCAAGTACCAATTAGTTAACAAAAGAAACATCAACAGACAAATCCTAAATTTTCAGTACTTTTTGTATTTATCTGGGGATAAAACAACCTTAAGGATAAGACAAGCAGCATAATCCTGAATTTAAGGCACTCATTTGTTTCTCCCCAGCCAGTTTCTCAAAGCTCCACTCTAAAGCCTTCAGCAGAAGCCACTGCCCCCACCTCAACCTTGCCCTTCTCTTCCCTGCAGACCCTACACCTCTCAGGTGTTTTTCAATTGGTTCCTTTATAAAAGAACGAGCTGCCATGAAAACACGTATAATAAAAATGATTGCAAATATTTTCAGAACCCATTTTAATAAAAAAAAACCTCTGAAGCGCTAACCATCCGCAGCACTGCCCTTTGCAGAAAGAACCACTGCCTCACCAAAGCCTGTGCAGCACCGAGCACCATCTGGTCTGTGCCCCAGGGGGCCTTTCCACTATCCCAACCTGCACAGCTCCTGCCAGTGCCACTGGCATTGGAATCCAGCAGCTCTGCTCTCCCTGCCACACAGACTTCGAGGACACAGCAATTTCATGTGGATGTTTTAAAATATTTATTCTCTGTCCTGCTGCTGATTCCTTCTGAAGTATAAACCATCCCTGAATGGCCATCCCTTTATGTGTAATTCATACCCAAGGATCATTTGGAATGCAAGGACTGGTCTCCAAAGGAAGCATTTATAGTGCTCACACAAGTACAAGTATGGCATCTTTCATATCTAAACTGTACCCTTGCTAAAGAACACGTTTAAGTATTTGTTATCAACAAACATTGCAAAGGTTCCCCTGGATTAATTCTGTACTCTGTCTCTTGCTGGTCACCAACTACTGGTGTTTCACTTGTCCTTTGCTAAAGAATAACAAGGCCAAATGAAACAGCGACTCCTGAGTTACACATAAACAAGCAAGTGCTCTGCAGAGGTGGGACTTTGTTTAGAGGAGCTGGAAGCCCTGGTGGGTATCCAGCTTCCCACACAGCTCCTGTCTGCCTGTTGCCACAGCGCCCGGAGCAGCAGGCTCACAGAGCCCCCCGTTTCTGCTTCCTTCAGTCCCACCTCAAAGCAGCCGGGCCTGGGGAGTGCGAGGCAGGGCTGAGCAGTGCTGAGTGAGCCCTTCCTCTGCAAGGGCTCCCCACAGCCACACGGACTGCTGTGGCACAGGCAGGTGCAGAGCCAGCCATGCAGCCCGAGCAAAGCTGAGGGCAAATGACGAGAGAGGACACAGCACACACACACTTATATTATATATTTATACAAAAAGCTGCAGGAAGAAGATGGGAGCCCAAGTGTTTTAACTTGCAAGGCTGATTTAATGAAGTCTGAGAGGGCTCTGCTAGTGACCCAAAATAACTTCTCCTTACATAATACTGTTATGATTTTAATGTGAGAGATGTCAGAGTATTGCAGTGCCAAAAGCCAAAGCTACGCATTCATTTGGAAAGCTAGCAGGCTCCCATCTCTAATGGTATCCAACTCCAGCTGGACTGCAACACAATACTTTTTAAAAACAGTGATGTAGATTTTTGGAAAAATCTCACACTTGAGAGAACAAGCAAAGACCCAAGCACAGTTCCTGAAACCAACATCTAAAAGCAGGACAGATAGATGCTTCAAGTATCACCAGATGAGACATATCAGAGTGGGTATCTCAGAGTCAAAAAGGGACCTGTGAATGGGATCAATTTGAACACTAGGTTATAGAGAAACAGCCCTGACAGCACAACACATTGAATTTGCCTTTTTAGTCACAGAACCACCATCCACATCTGCACATAAGTGCCCACTGCAACTCAGCATCTTGGTTGTCTGTGAAACAGAAAAGTAAGGTTTCTTGGTTTTGTAAAGCACCTGAAGGAGAGTGAACTAAGTGTGCAGATAGTCAGGATCATAAAAGCATGTACAGGATGACAGTTCACTGGCCTGACATCCTTTAGAACAAGAATTCCAGCTTAAAAAAAAAAAAAAAAAAAAAAAGTTTAATTAAATGTAA